>JBBMKB010054449.1:0-15076 GCA_037833945.1 Alaria marginata | reverse complement strand
CACCTACAAGTCCGATTTACTATTATATTAACACCTACAAGTCCGATTTACTATTATATTAACACCTACAAGTCCGATTTACTATTATATTAACACCTACAAGTCCGAGTTACTATTAATATTATATTAACACCTACAAGTCCGATTTACGTATGTACTGGTTCCACGCACTCGCCATAGCCGATGCGGTGATTTTGAGCTATCGTGCGGTCAACTCCGACACGAATTGGAAAAAAACTATTTGGGGTCGTTTATTATAGTCTTCCGTAACAGAGCCCACGCAATCGGCAACTCACGAGGAGCCAGAAAGACAACAATAGGGTTTACCACATGATGCCAAGTATTTAACATTGCCCAGCACTAGAGTACGCGCAATGGGGACTCATAGTCTAGTCGGCATGTTCTCGTTCTGGCGTGTGCTTGAGAGCGCCGTGGTTTGCTGTGTATGCACCGGCAAAAACGCCCGTACTGCCGCGCACTGTGACCACAGACTACTGCTCCAGGTACAGTAGCTGTCCCTCTATAGCGCCGGTATGTGCCAGCCGGAAATACCGGTACTATAGCGGCAACCGGCCCTAACCTGCATACCGTCAACACCGGGCGTTTCCATCTGTGCCAAGCATATTTACAGGCGCTATAGAGGGCAACCGGCACTACCCAACCGGCACTATAGAGGAACCTGTTACGCTTTCGAGGCATCACTCGTATACCCGACTCGCGGCAAGGCCTATCCAAGAGCAGCTTCATACCTCAAAAACGTAGCTCAGCAAGCCTTTGCTTCTTCTTAGAAACGAGGAAAATAACAAGAGGACGAGTTGAGATTGGCAGCACAAACAAACCTAAAGACTAAACGCGAGATTGTGGGCACCCGGTGTACACTGGTGCACAGCCTGGTGCACAGCTCCGCCGCAGCTGCCGCGCCCAACGGTGGCCTAACGACCGGCGTTAACAGTTCGATTGCGTGTGCACCAGCCGGGCTTCGCATATATCCACCTGGAGACCGTCATTGATCTCGGCGGCTGCATAATCGCCACGGTAGGCTGCGACTGTTCCTTACAAGCGCTGTGCAAAGAGAGCAAGCAGCCCGCACCATGTCAAGCTCTACCAAATAGGGAGCTTGACACCGCGGGGAAAGAACCAGACTATAAGCGCGACAGCAACAACCACCAACTACCTCAAACATGTGCAAATCATTGGAAAAGGTCCAGCGTTAACTTTACCAGGTTCTTCTCGACCAGGCCCGCCAGCCTGGCCTGGCTCCCCCGGTAGTAGACAATCCCATAGTGCTCCATCAAACCATCAAACCATCAAACTGATGGAGCGCCATGCGATCGCCAATAGCCGGGGGAAACGGATCAGACTGGCGGACCTGGTCAAAAAGGACCGGGTAAAGCTCACGCTGGATAAAGATGGAGCGTCATGCTATCGCCAACAGCCGGGGGAAACGGATCAGACTGGCGGACCTGGTAAAAAAGGACCGGGTAAAGCTGACGCTGGATAATGACGGAGCACTAGGCGATCGCCAATAGGCGGAGGAAACGGATCAGATTAGCGGACACCTAACCAAGAAGGACCTGGGTAAAGTTCACGCTGAATATTTTTCAACGACACCGGGTAGACTGTTATGGGTGAGGAGCTCCGTCGGTCGAAAACACTCTCTGGCCAAAAAGCGCAACGCTCTATCGAAAAACACGTCCTGGGCTCTACCACACTTGGAACGGTCACAAAAAATCGCCATTTGACCCTTCTAGAACTTCAACCGACATTCTTGCGACACACTACCGCTTGGAACTACTAGTAGTGCTGGAAAACAAAAATGCAGCGGCTGTCTCACCCCCGCCCTGCCTTCGTGCCTCCGCAAGCGTTGAGGTGCCGCGAACTCTTGCACCGGTACCTCGGGAAGCATGAACGACGCCTTGCCCAACTATTCAGTTTAAGGTGGGGCAAAGATCAGCAAAGTGGCAAAACCAAAAAGAGCGTGAGGGCAAGAATGGCGGCGGGGATGAAGGGGGGGGTGATTCATCGGTTCGAGATGCGCGTGCCCGCCATCGATGAGGGCAACGCATACTGTCCCGCATTTTCAGATATGTTTTAATGCACTTCTTCTGTTTCTTTCCAATGTCCGGGCACTCGCGTCGTATCGTGTCGCGCCTTCTCTGGGAAACCCAACATGAACAATTGCGCGCATCGCTGACCCAAGTCCCACACCCCTCTCATAATCAGTCATTGGCAACGCCCGCACTAAAGGTCTGCGAGCCTTATCGACTTCGTGCAGATGTGCTCGCTTTCTTGGTTCACCAAGCACATGTCTGCTGCCGTTAATAGATACCAAAACAAAACACACACACACACACTTCACGCCCAAGCGTTGCCGGCTGCGTTACTCCACCCACCACGTACAGCAACACAATCTATCATTTCGTGCCCAACAGCGCTGTGACAAGGAGCATCACGGACGAAACCATCACCAAAAATAGCAGCACCATAGAGATCCCAATGGGCTATGTATATATTCGTAGAGCAATACGGGCGTGCGGTGTGCAGGTCCCACTTTCATACAACTCATACAACTGCTGCTGCTGGTGCTCGTAATTCATGTCCCCGTCGACTTCCTCCAGCAATGGTCGACCAAGCAACCACTTGATCAAGCAATGAACGTCAACACCCTGTAAGAAACGTCCGATTGCACCGCTTACCGCTGACGCCTGTCTTCCGAACGCGAACCTGTCGCCACCGGCAACTCCCGCTGGCTGCTGCCCGTCGTTGTGCCTAGGCTGGAAAAAAACAAACAAACAAACAAACAAACAAAGTTTACGGCGACAAGCGCAGCGTCACATCACCAGGACGCGTGCGTGTGCGGCGGCGCTCTGGAGCTTTGAGCATGCGCGGTGACTGGGGTGTCTACCGTGTACAGTACCCCAGGTAACACGCATGGCAACACACCCTCTAAGGTTAACTCTCGTCCCCATGGTCTCGAAAACGATGGAGGCACACACAACGAAAAAGAGAAGACTATTAAAGTTCAGGAACCAAAACAACAATAACATTGTATTCGTGTACTGCACTATTAAATAGGCTGCTACTGCTGCTGCTGCTGCTGCTTCTGGGAAGGAGCGTCGTTCAACACAAGGGGGAACGGGCGTGCAAGTATGATACCTGGGCTAATCTTTCTAAAACAAATTATTTGCCAATTTGTGTCGAACTCGTATATCCGATTTTTGCACTTTTTTTTTTAGACTGGCTTTTGTATCCCACCGGAGAGCTGGTGGTGTTTTTGATGCGGGCGATCGTGGTAAGACCTTCTGTCAGTTGAAATTTACGTCGACAGCTGCCGTTATTTATTTCATAAGAATAACGCGTCTTTTTTTGCGAGAAATAATCAAGTAGGCGTGTTGGTTCAGATTATGTGGTGGAAGAAGTGAAATTGATTGGAGCAGCACGGCAGTGTGTCTGGTTGATTGCGTGAGCGAGAATACCAAGCGGATACCGCACAGGACGGTGCTTGGCAGACTGGTAGAATACGCGAGCAGACAGTGTGCTGGCTATCGCTAGAAAGATCTTGTCGATATCCGTCCAGATCTCGTCGAGATATATGCCCGTGGACGCACGCATCAACCGGCACTAAAGCTTCGGGAATGCTATGACAGAGTTGTGACCCATCAAAAGACGTGCGGGCAAACCCCGTAAAAAAAACGGTCCGCATGGCAAGTGAAAACCTTCTGTATGAGACGCACAACGCCATCGTCCCGAGAGCCACCGAAAAACATCCGCAAAACTCACAAGAGCGGGTGACCAAAAACCTCCTCCATGGTCACTAAAAATAACACAGGTGCTCACCACAAAGAGGAAGCCTCTCTGGACCTTGGGCTGAAGAGCCGGCTCCGAAGGCCTAGGGTAGTATTTCACCTTCCCGAACAGTTCATTTCGTGCGTGCTGCGTACACGCGGAAAGCCAAAACAAACAAAAAAGAGGGGAATGACGATTCCGTCGGGGGACACAACGGCGGCGAATTTTATCAACGTACGAACGCCAACGTACCAGACGAGGTTGATGCTTGGGTTAATCGAGACCACGACAGAGGAGGGGGCGGGTGGCATGCTCATTTGTTGCTTGCCTTAGTCATTTGACCATTGACCCCGCATCTCTTTCGAGACGGAGCACCGCTCTTACTCCTAATAGAGACACCTCCAACATTTGGGCGTTCAGTACGTTTCTTCCATGCAAAAACATTAAAACTGTTTGCATATATTATTTCCTGTTTGGCCGTAGGGGGTGGAAAGACGTTTAGGCCCTCTTAATTCAACGGCTCATGCATAGTCTCTTCTGGCGCGAGTGTCCCCCATATTTATTTAGCAAGTCGCACGCTTTCGTTTTTTATTTTGTGTGTTTCGCGGCATGCATTGCCAAGGAAGTACTTGTTTTACGCTCGCGTTTCTGAGCGAGGAACATGGGGTTACCCCGCCTACCGAAGCTCGGGTTGGTCAATGTTTTGGTGGTGCTGGACAAACGCTGCGGACTATTGTAGCGCGGCGCATCAGACCCAATAACCAGCAGCTTGCCTTGCTCAGGCCCGGAAAGTCTCTGTCGCTGCTCATGCTCAGCTCCTCCTCGTCGTAAAAGCCACCGATGCGAAGGGGTAGGTAGGAGCGCGCTCTGCGAAAAGCAACAACCGCAAGCGGCAGAGCAATTCTCAGCAAATAATCAAAAGTAGCAAGATCGACTTTTCAAGCAAAGTTTTGGGCAAGGAACCAAGCACAACAAGCGTTTTTTTCAAGGGACTCAGGGCGCAAGTTTGGCGTTGTCCGGGCCAACACACATAAAATTAATTCGCAGTGTAAGCTGCTTGCGGCGTGAGCTTTTTTGTTTACGGTCACTAACTACCCCAGAGGGCACCCCCGTAGACAACAGGTGCCGACTACCAAACACACAAACGCGACGCCGAGGGCACGCGGCACTGAAACAGGGTAGCCGAGGTCTCCTCTCTGACACCGCGTTAGCACACGACCGGGCCAAAACGAGCGAAACAAGAAAAACGACAGTTGTTGCGCCACACGACGGACAAAGATAAATCAAATTCTGAGCATATCTGCGCGTTACTCGTCGACCAAAAGACCGTCCAAGATGTTGCGCGGCGGTCGACCACTCACTCTGCCGGGAAGTCGGTTACGTCGATGGCCAGCAGCGGGTCGGTCAACGCTTTCACCCGGATGAGCGGGACGTACATGTCGATGCTCGTCACCGACCGGTACTTCGTTTCGGACGCTGCCCCCACCTACACCCATCGGAAAGGCAGGGCAGGGCAGGACAGGGCAGGGCGTACAGCAGCATATACGGGCAGGTTAACGCAGATGCACAGGGTGCTGAAGCAGTAGAAGTTCGTGGCGTACAGTACGCGACAGCAGTTAAGAACCTCCTATGTTGGCTAAGGCTCGCGGCTTATGGTGATGTCAACGTTGAGCACCGCCCTTAAAGGCCATCATATAGGATTAAGAGTTGCATCCTTGCTGAGCACAAATGTTCAGCTGTAAATTCTTAAATTACATAAACATTCAGCCTGAAATTCTTAACTGCCAAATTCCTCACACATGTCGCGTACTGTATACCCGGTTACGGGTCATAGCACACACGGTGACAAAACACCAACACTTCGACGGACGGTGCGAAATTCCGTATAATACAGCCTTGCGCGATGTTTGTTGAAAGGGGTTCAAGTGCTTTTTGCGACGTTGTTTTGCCCCCCGTCGAGATGTACACTCATCTCATACAAGCAACTGCACCTACATGTTGGGGTAAAATCACTTGGAATTAGTATGGGAATTTTCTTCCAGTAGAAAGAAAGGTTAGACTAGCCCCTTTGGAAGTAAGTATACCCCCGTTCTTCGGGCCAACTCGCTTGGGATTAGGCTGGTGTCATTTTGGCAGCAGTAAACGGGCCTATATAATGAGCAGCACACGCGGCATCACATGCAAACATAGGCAGTGAGACATTGTGCAGAACAGCCACCTATCTCAGCGCAAATGGTTGACGGCAGTTCCACCACCAGAGAAAATCAATACCCCATATATAGCAGACTATTCCCGTTCGATCCCCGCAAGAAAAAGCATGACACAACAAAAACAAAACTCGTTTGCCGCCGAACAATGGGGGGCGGGGGGACGCCGGATCTTCTTCCGTGAAACCGAAACAAATATGCCCTGACATGTTTATAAACTATCACGAGCAATGGCGAGTTATTTATATTTGACCGCACTGAGTTATTTCGGGTTGCCTAAAAACGCCTGCCGATCGCCAACGCACACAAGTCAAAAACAACGCAAGCAAGTTGACGACAACGCAAACAAGTTGACAACAACGCACACAAGTTGACGACAACGCACACAAGTTGACGGCATCGCACACAAGTTGACGACAACGCACACAAGTTGACGGAAACGCACACAAGCTGACGGCACCGCAAACAAGTTGACGACAACGCACACAATTTGACGACATCGCACACAAGTTGACCTCAACGCACACAAGTTGACAACAACGCACACAAATTGACGACAACGCACACAAGTTGACGGCACCGCACACAAGTTGACGGCACCACAAACAAGTTGACGGCAACGCACACAAGTTGACGGCACCGCAAACAAGTTGACGACAACGCATACAAGTTGACGGCACCGCACACAAGTCGACGACAACGCACACAGGTTGACGGCACCGCAAACAAGTTGGGGACGACACCACAAACAAGTTGACGACACCGCACACAAGTTGACGACAACGCACACAAGTTAACGACAACGCACACAAGTTGACGGCACCACAAACAAGTTGACGGCAACGCAAAAAGTTGACGACAACGCACACAAGTCGACGACAACGCACACAAGTTGACGACAACGCACACAAGTTGACGGCACCACAAACAAGTTGACGGCAACGCACACAAGTTAACGGCACCACAAACAAGTTGACGGCACCGCACACAAGTTGACGGCACCACAAACAAGTTGACGGCAACGCACACAAGTTGACCGCACCGCAGACAATTTCACGACGGTTACAAATACCCTGCAGCTCGAGGTTCTAGCGACAGGTCTAATATCTTCCTCACCGCCTCGTGCTTCGTGACGACGAGCTTTCCCGCATAGTGCTTGAGGTACCACAGCACCAAAAGGCTCCCACCGATACCGAACACAACCACGGCGAGAATCTGTCACCGATGCCGACACGGACCGGGGTAGAGCATTTAACGGAACAATTCAAGAAGATTAAAATGAAACCATTCAAGAGGATAACATCAAACCATCTCAAGAGGAGTAAATAAAACCATTCAAAGAGGGTTTTATAGAACCATTCAAGAAGAGGAGTACAACCATTCAAGAAGATGAAATCAAACTGTTCAAGAGGTTAACATCAAACCATCTCAAGAGGAGTAAATAAAACCATTCAAAGAGGATTGTATAGAACCATTCCAAGAAGAGTAAGTACAACCATTCAAGAAGATTAAAATAAAACCATTCAAAGAGGATTGCATCAAACCATTCAAGAGGAGTAAATAAATCCATTCAAAGAGGTTATAGAACCAGTCAAGAAGAACAATACAACCATTCAATGAAGATGAAACCAAACTGTTCAAGAGGATAACATCAAACCATCCAAATAAAACCATCCAAGACGGTTAAATAAAACAATTCAAGAGGATTAAATAAAACCATTCAAGAAGATGAAAAAAAAACAGTTCGAGAGGATAAAATACAACCATTCAAGAAGATAAAACGCAATCTCACGGGAGGATTTAAAAAAAGCACTCACCTGGCGCCACCAACAATAAAAAAATCGAGGTATGATACATATAAGGTACTTTTATCATTTTTATAATATGAGGGCTTTTGGGTTCAATATATAAAATTATTTCAAATACATCAGCTGTGAGTTCGACCAAATTAATAGTCGATACTCATCTTTACAAGCTGCGTGATACTCCGGCCGCGCTTTTTTCAGATGTTTTCCTCTTTCAAGGTATAGGTCAATGACTCCCCTAGATGCTGCCAGGGTGAGCAGAACAATTTTACCAAGGCCAATATCAATCCATAATGAACCTTCGTACTAACATTTGTTCGGAATGGGGGATACCTGATGACTGCAACGGACGCGTTACTGGCCGCATGCGATCTCAATCCTCACAGAAAGAAACACACATACACCAGCGGCCCTGACAATGGTGCTCCTACGAGAAATATCGGCATGTCTTGGACCAACACACGTAGACATTTTCGTGCGCGGGTATATTTCATATCGAGGCGGCCTCGTTGTAGAGCAACGCCGTGTCAGATAGCGAAAGGACGCGTTCTACAATAGAGGTGGCATTTTCGGCGTTTTTATTTTCTGGATGACGGGGGTTCCTTAACCCAAAATGACTTACTAATAGTATAGGAATGTTAAATCACTTACTAATAGTATAGGAATGTCATTCTATTTTTGCAATATGCTTTCTTTGAATAGATGGGCCACGGGTTTGTTCGTCGGATTGAACTTTCAGTTTGCTCAAAACCAGTTTTTCGGTGAGGGTATACAGCTCCTCAAGTGAGGAGCTTAAAAAAACAAATGGTGAACCTCTATCGTAGAATGTGTCAAAGAAAAGGTGAAGAGCCAACACTCCTCGTCGCACTCCCGCCGTAAGACGCACCCAGCGACAAGGGTACAAAAAAAATGCGTCTCGCCCAAACATTGACTCTGAGAAAAACGACTTCACCTGATAAACAGACGCCTTCTACGATAGAGGTAGCATTTTTGGCGTTTTTTTATTTACTGGATGACGGGGCTCCTTGACCCAAAATCGTCGGAATGTCATTCTATTTTTGCAATATGTTTTGTTTGCGTAGATGGGCCACGGGTTTGCTCATTCCGATTGCGCTTTCAGTTTGCTCAAACATCAGTTTTTGGGTCAGGTATAGAGCTCCTCCAATGAGAACCCTCAGAAGGCAAATACTAATGGTGTTATACTATTGTAGAATGCGTCAACAAACGACCAAAATCATGACCTATCAGTAGGTGTATATATATATCATACGGTAGCGAAGAATGTTGTAAAATATAAATGGTACTCCGCCGATTTTGGGGAAGATTGTTAGTCTAGTTCATCGAATTAGAAGCACCCCCGTCAGACAGATTATCTTTGGTAAAAAAACTGCAACAGCAGGGGCCCGTCACCCAATAAGGCGGTCTGAGTAAGGCGGTATCCCAATATAAGGCGGTCAAAATCGCTTGGCGCGACTGAGGAATCGCACCCATAACCTGGAGTGAATAAGGCGGCTTCCCCCAATAAGGCGGTCGTTCGTACCCATAACCTGGAACGAATAAGGCGGCTTCCCCCAATAAGGCGGTCGTATTGCTCTGGCACACCACCGCCTTACTGGGGGACCCCTACACTGTGCCCCTATCGTGGTACACGACGTAAAAGCATTCACGTCTGCCAAGCGGTGGGTGGCCTATTGTCCCAAATCAGGCCTGTCCTCGCCTCGTAAGTGTTGACAAGATCAGCCTGCTCGTCCGTGTAAAAGTTGGTCTCGTCGGCCTCATAGTTGCAGCTGTACAAATTGCAAACCGGTAGCTCCGTTTCGAGCAGGTTTGGCCACCTGTACAATGATACCGGCGAAGAAAACAAAACAAAACAAAACCTGAGCAAAACATGGAGGAGGCACGAGTCCAAAATACTAAGCAGTAAAATACTGTAGCTCTCGCTATTAATAGAAGCTCGCATTGTTGAATATTTGTAACTGCCGTCAGCCCAATCCAACCCCACCCAACCCAACCCAACCCAACCCAACCCAACCCAACCCAACCCAACCCAACCCAACCCAACCCAACCCAACCCAACCCAGCCCAGCCCAGCCCAAAACCGACCCAACTATTTGTTTTTGCCGTCATTGGGCGTTCGTGTGTGTGCTTCTAAAAATGGTTGGAATCAAAAAGTACTTGGTATTTGGTATGAAAGCAATTTCAAACAACTCATTTTTGGAAGATCCGAATCGTTTTTTTTTTGCAGATAGGTGGTCGGGCGGGATATGGAACATGAAAAATCGGGTAGGCGAGGGCGGAAAGGAGCCCCTACTTTTTTCGGCGCCATCGTAAACTAGAAACTCGCTTTCGTAATTATCGCTTTGATTTTGGTTATCTCCCTCACTTGAAATCGATTTCAGCCTCCCGGATCATCGGCGGCGAGAGAAAGGTGCCATCCTTTCGTCCGCGAGGTTGAGTACCGCGTCTTGTTTTCTGCTTGCCTGCTGTTTTTCGCTGCTCTTTTTTTGTATTTTTGTATCCTCCGGCAGATGGGTAACATATAAGAAGCTCAAGCTTACCACATTTCATACTTCGTATATACATGTCGAGCGTCAATTTAACTCAACCGCGTTCTCAACCCAGCGCTAGAGGGCGCGCCCTTCACTACCGACGGTCACCGTGACTACAACGGCGCAAGCCGTCGTACCCATGGAAAAATAAACGCAGTGCAGCACCGCAGCATCTCACCCAGAACCTTACCGCAACATACACATCGCAAAAACAAGAATGATATTCCGACGATTTTGGGTTAAGGAGCCCCGTCATTCAGAAAAAAAACAATTAGCCATAAGCCATAAAAGGGCAACTTCGAAGTACATCTAGCTTAGCGCACGGCGTCGGCGCACTCACTTGGCAAAGAAGGTTCTAGCCATGACGAGGTGCAGCCAGATGCACAGCGCCACGTACTTGCGCATTTGGGAGGACATGCTGGCGTCGTAAGCCTATAGATCCAGTCACGACCGGAGACAAAAGCGCAAAAGTCAGAAATGAGAGACCAAACGCCGTTCAAAGGGGTGAAATGATGGATTCTCAGTTTTTTATAAAATTATTTTCAAATACGTCAGCTGTGAGTTCGATCAAATTAATGGTCGATACTCATATATTTATAAAAAATGTTGCAAATACGTCAGCTGTGAGTTCGATCAAATTAATGGTCGATACTCATCTTTGCAAGCTACGTGATACTCCGGCCGCGCGTTTTTACAGTATGTATGCCTCTTTCAAAATATAGGTCAATGACTCTGACCCACAAAGTATAACACAAATCAATGTAAAAACGATTTCAAATACGTCAGCTGTGAGTTCGATCAAATGAATGGTCGATACTCATCTTTGCAAGCTGCGTGTTCGACGACATACAGTAGTTGCAGTTTTACTGTTTGTCTCTCACAATAATTATAGGTAGTGTGGGCGTGCACTCATTCCATGCGTAGCCGTAGTTTTCAAAGACCATAGACCCCCGCATCCCTACAACGCCTGGACGGAGCACGTCGGTGTGGGGGTGACTTTGTTCAATCCAAACTAATTCCAAGACATCAACTATGTTCCACATTAGATGGAGACGCATATAATCGAGCCCCAGCCAATCAGCGATAGGCCGGTGGGAGTGGGTTTCCGCACCGTGCGGGGCGGTGTCGACCCGGGAGAATCGGTTTTCGTCCCCGGGGTGTTGGAGTTGTAGAGATACGGAGGGGTGTATGAACCGGGGATGGGGCCCTATCCTCCCCGGGTGCGGCGGGACCGGGGGGGTTACCCCGAGGGGCAACTCCCGCCGCGCCTCCGGCGCCCCCCCATTGGCCGGGGGCCGGCGGGGGGGGGCTAAGCCAGTGGGATTGGGGCTCGGAAAACGCAGCATTCAAAGTAAATTCTTCATAAATTATATACAGCAGGGGGTGATGTAATCAATTCATTCCTACATTTTTCTTTTTTAGGGGGAAGGCTGGTAATTCATTCAAGTTGCAGAAGAGGGACGCGATATGATGCGCACAGCAGACTTCCGAAAAAAAAAACACACAGACAGACAGACAGACAGACAGCATACTGGTTTTTGCCTAACACTTCCTAAACCGCAACAACTATATACCGATCGCGTCTGACAGCTACCGTGGCACAAAGCTGGAAACTGCACGCGTCGCAAAAGGAGCTGTCGCTGGATGCCGCTTCACCTACTTCTCCCCAAAACTTGGACACACCCAGGAAGCATGTGTGATACAAGTATAAAAAGGCGTCCTTCTAAGCTTAACATTAACCCGTTTAGAACTGCCCCCACCTTTTGGAGGACAAAGCACTTGGGATTAGTGTGTGATTTTTTATCAAGTCGTAGTGAAATAATTATTCCAGAGCAAGCCTAAAAGTAGATGGGATCAGCGTGTGATTTATTTTTCCAAGTCGTGGTGAAATAACTAAACCAGCGCAAGGCAACGTCGCGGGCGTGGTGTTTCGTGGGGATTGGTGCCGTGCGTGCTCACCGGTGGTCTCCTCCACAACCTCATGAGAGAGTACTTGTCGACCCAGTACAGCGTTTGCATCGCAACGGCCGTCACTATGAGCCCCGTCGGAACAATCGCCGAGTAGAACAACCCCACAAAAACCGTCTTGATCTGTCCAAAACAAAGCAAAACAGGGCACAACAATTGCAGGGGGGGCAGCAGTTATCGTACCATGCATGGCCGTAGTCCGTAGGACCATAGGCCCGCGCATCCCTACAATGCCGGGACGGAGCACGTCTTGTTTTCACCGACCAGGCAGACATCGCGTAGTCTCAAGACCATGGACCCTAACATCCCTGCAAGACCGGGACGGAGCACGTCTTGTTTTCACCGACCAGGCAGACATCGCGTAGTCTGAAGACCATGGACCCGCACATCCCTGCAATACCGGGACGGAGCACGTCGGGTTTTCATCGACCAGGCAGGCATTGCTTGCAGGGGAGTGGTCAGTCAAGGGGGCAAACCATGGTTTACTAGCATACTTGCCCCTCCTCCACCCGTCCGTGGTGCGCTTTATGCTGCCTCGCGTAAGGGAAGGGTGAGGGCCGCACGGCATCGAAGACACCAAAGGGGTCCCGAACTAAGAATACATATTGCATTTCTAGTTTCTGCTAGCAATGCGGTAAGGCGCACCCAACCCCTGCCGAGCGCAAGAGCCACGAAACAGCCAACAACAACAACAACAACAACAAACAAAAAGAGACGGAGCTTCGAATTAAATAGTAAACCTCGACCTGCCTCCAACCCTCGGGGAGGTATCACATACCGCAGTGCGGACCATGCAAATTTTACCCGCTGTGGATAGTCTCTCAAGATGGGCTATCTTTCCGGGCAAGTGAATACACGTAGAAGCCTCCTTTCGTGGCATTGTAAACAGCGTCCTATTTACGGGGGGACCATAGTAAATAGGACCTACGGTAAACACAAAAACCAATATATTTGCCTATTTTTACTAACAATATTTGGTCCTATTTACCACGATCCCCCATAAAAACAGCTTCGAACGCAAGGCGCGCAAACTGCAACGAACAGTAAAAACAAAAGGTCGACATCCAAGCAAACCACGGCAGGATGCCTAGCAACACGATAGCCAAACCCAAGCAAGACCTTCCAAAAGCTTGCCTTCACCGCGCTCATACTCCCGCAGCTATCGCAGCCATCGCGACCCCGCATCGTCACAACAAGGTTTACTCTATCTCGACAACAAGCGCCATCCATCCATTCAGGCCAAGCCAACATAGGTACCGGTTAATACGAGAGAGAGGCCAACTCGGAGCCCTTCTGTCGTGTTTCACTACATAAAACCAGGCATACGACTGTCGTGTTTGACTACATGAACAACCAGACGTACTACTGTACGAATCTACTGGGGTAGAGCTCCGCGGGCGAACGCGCCCCCTACGAGGGTCAGTGAATACAATGGACCTCTAGGGGTTCGACGATCATCTCACCATGTCCGTGTATCTCTCCGCGAGACTCCAAAAAGCGCCCTGGAAGAAAACATTCATCTCTGCTTGTGTCTTCGCCCTCGATCCCACCAGTTTTCGCCCCAGCAAGTCCACCACTAAAGGCGCACGTCCATAGCACGTTCAAAAACGGGCAATGCCGTCACACCACACCCAGCAGCGGTTTTAATACAGGGGGGGGATACTATTCAAGAGAGCTAGGTTAAAGAGAAACGCCGATGAAAGAGAGGTCGCATGGCTTGGCACAGGCATACTGAAAAGCTACCTGGTATACACCCATTCCGATTTTAAGAGACGCACCGGTTAACGGAGGTCTAACTTTCTCGACACAACCCTCCTTTACATCGTAGCTCCATGCAAACATAAAAAAACAGAAAGGCATCTCAGCTGTGAGGTCGACATTTTCGTCGAAACTCGTCTTTGCACGATGCGTGTGGTCGTACTTCGACCGCGTGTGCTACGGGGTTTAAGATCTCTTCAAGGATATAGCGGTTTTCGCGACTGTCCGCGATCAAGCAGGGCAGGGATTCGCGCAACTGCCGACATCGCCAAGGCGCGCGTGAGAAACGAATGCTCGACCTCAGATTCGGGGAAGCGCGCGCAACTTAACCGCTGCCATCGCGTCACATACCGACAGCGCCGCGCGTGCGTCAAAGCGTGGTATCCAAAACCCGCTTGCAGGTTTCAAGACCGCATATCGGCGCCTCCGATTCCAAAACCAGGCCCACACCCACTATCCAGTACGCGCTACACTGCACCGTGCAACCTAAAATACCGCACTGAGTGGTGTATTGGCGTTAACAAATAGTTGACAATCACCCTACATTACACGGGCCTCCTTCGCCTGAGAGCTTTGAGCCCCCGCAAACTGTCAGGATATTTGTAGTGCAAGAACGGCTCAATAGGATACTTGGGTTTTGTACTATATGGAAAGGCGGTTTCTATGATACGAAACCGTCTGTACAGGCAGCTACGAGGCCCGTGCTGCGAGATATCAACTTACTCTGTTTTTGCTCTACCCCAACCCCTGCTCAGCGCCAACTACTGCATGATCTACTGCTGCAGCGCCGACAGGTTTACCGACACAAACCACCAACGTGGGACACGCTACAGGTGCTGCGCTTACCGTTCGTAAGCCGGATGAGAGGCGCCGTGAACGCGTCCGCGATTAGAATCGACAAAATCTTCGTTTTGCCACGCACGGGAAACAAAAAAAAAAAGAGGCAACGTCCAACGGGGGCGGGCGGGCAGGAGAAGGACGGGGAGGGGAAGGACCGGCGAGG
>JBBMKB010054448.1:0-29834 GCA_037833945.1 Alaria marginata | reverse complement strand
GTACAGTACAGTACAGTACAGTACAGTACAGTACAGTACAGTACAGTACAGTACAGTACAGTACAGTACAGCAGTACTGCAACAGAAGGCTTCTCTTTGCCTAGCCCATTATGCCATTTCCAAAAATTGTTTCTGTGCGTTTCCTGGATGAAAATACTGCCTGTTGGACGAAAATACAGTACTGTACCTCTTAAACTGCCCACTCAGCCCCCATTTAGCGGTCTTTCATTAATTTACTACATGCAGCGTGTCCAGTCATCCGCCCAACCTGTGAGGAAGAATGGTACTCCCATCGGGTTCTGATGGAAAAACAGTCATGCCCTACTCGTAGGCTGTTGATGTGGCATCGGCCATGCGGTTTGTGCCAATGCCGAGTGTAGGGAGAATGGGGTTGGCCCGCCTGGGGCGTAACGATTACTCCTTCTTTTACAGCACGTTTTTATATGTGTTCTTGATTGAGTGCAAAATGTCCCCCATGCCGCAATATCAGCAGATCACGAGCAGCCCCGACGGAAGCCCTGCCGACCAGATGTAGACTCACTACTCCCAAAACATAGAAGCGGAAACCAACCGCACAGAGTGAACAGGAGCGATACCTGAAAGATATCCACGAGATTGTTGCGGAAGTGATCCTACGGACAGGGGGGACGCAGCAGCAACGACTGGTATGTCATCCCCGGTGCCGGTTGCAGGACCTTGAGACCGATGGATTCTAGGGTATACCAGGTACCAGGTATTTATGAGGGGCGGGTATTCATACAAAGTGCGGCCCACTGTATCCCTAGGGCCCCAATGCTTTGATGCATGGTTGTTCAAGGAGATGTCAACGGACGATACCGACACAACGGAGGAGGCCAAGGCGACCGTTGGTCGGCAGCTTTTAGTGTTTCCAGCTTCAGCATCGTAGGCCCATGCGCCGCAGCAGCTACCGCCGCGTAACACGTTTGTTTCGCTGTATGTACCGCCGCCGGATTTTAAATCACGCTACGCTGCAAATATATATGTAGGTCCGACTTAAAGTGTGGCCAACATGCGGCCTCCAAGGGAAACCAATATTACCATTAGTTTTCTCCAAGAACAAAGGACCCGTCCTTTCGCCCCTCACCCGGTTTGTGTACTGAGTGGGTGGTGCACTCGCTCGCCGAAATCAGTGACATTTCTAGTGGATTATTTGGTTTGTGAACCGTGTACTGTAAATCTACATTGTTCACACAGAAGGTTAGTATACACTGCGCACGGAGAAATGCTTTCAACACGGACGTCAGTTGCAGGCGCCATGGCCGTTGCAAGTCAGCGCCGGTTGCAACGATCGTCGTTGCTACATCGTTTTCGAAGTCGTCTGCGTTGCTGGGTGACGTCGCTGTCGCTACAGTCGCTGCCACGGCTGCTCTTGTTGACTGCTGGTCGTGGCCCGGATGATAGGCGGTGAAAACATCGGTGCCACGGTTGTTCTTGTTGACGCCTGGTCGTGGCCTCGTCGGTAGGTGGGGCACCCAGGAGGAGTCCATAAACGGTAGACGCCAGTGTGGGTAGGAGCGTCAAGAAGCCAACTTCGAGGAGGAGGTGGTGGGATCAACCATGAGGTCAGCGACCGTCTCTGTCATATCCCGAGCTTTGCAGGTGCGACGGTGGTGGTGGTCGGGTCAACATCGGGTCAGTCTTACCGTCTTGCGACGGAAGGAAACGACTAACTACAGTACAGTATGTTATATTGATAAAGGACAGTGCGTCGTTTACAATCGAGCCGAACCTTGAAGGAGGAAGGGTATGCGATATCTAAAACATAGACGCGTAGGCGTCGTGGATTTAACGATTTTGTCGTATTGAGGGCAGTGGACATAGCAAGGTCAGACTTTTGACCGCCGTGACCACATGCGAAGCCATGACGGCATGGGCGAGGAAAGCCTTTACGTGGGAAGTCCTTTGCAGCGACTTGAGGCACCAGCGACATGTTGTCTGTCGGACGGTGGACACGACTAGAACGATGCCAGAGGACGGCAACCGGAGGGAAAAGCGAACTTTCAAACCAGTTGGTGAATCCTAAGGCCGTCGTTGGCGATGGGCCGTGTGTGACGAGTCGATGTCGGGACGGCATACTGTGTGTTGATCGTCGCTCGCCTGTCCTGTGTTTTTGTTTTCTTGTTTACTACTGGTGGCACCCGGGACGTTTGACACCCAATGACAGTGTACCGATTTGTGATGCAATGCCACCCGTTCCGCCGCGGTTACCTCGGCGAGTGCGTCTAAGCAAAGGAGTGTGTTCTCCCTGTGTTGTTTGTGACACACCCTTCCCTAAAATCACGCGAATAATGCGCATCACTCCGATATTTGCGAGATCTGGGAGCAGCCATGGTATGATCATACGGTGGATTAGGAACTGTGGGCAACGCTAGCAGTGGAGCGGAAACAAAGAGGGTCCAGTACGAGTAGTGTGCGAAAGTCCCCGACAGGGTCAAGCGGCGACCGACTTCGGGGTGTCATGTCGGCGTCCTTCGGTTTTGGTTTGATTTGCATGTAAGGTACGTCCAGATGCGATGTATTGCGTTCATTGTTTAGCGTACGCAACGTTTCATATTATTTGAATGCCCGAAACCAGCCGGACAGGCATTACGGACGCGATATTAGTGCAATAACAGAGTGCTTAGGCAGTGGCAGCGCATTCCGGCCGGGGGTTGGCTCCGGTTAAGGTTGAGAAAAACCGGAGTCTGGACGATGATCAAACGAGCCTTGAACAATGACGGCGTGCGTCGAAGAAGGAACACGGCGACACTCGCCGGAGTCACAAGCGCTCCGGACTGCGCACCGAGCCCGACGATCCCCACCGCTATGCCATCGAATGAAGAAACAATCCTAAACAAAGATAACAAGGGTTACGGACCCCTATATCAGGCACCGCCGTGCAAGTGGGACAGGGAAACCGCAGGGGTGAAACCGCGGTTAATGCTTGCGTGGGACGAGCGGACAGTACCCAGGGTTGCCACAAGGGCACTAGAGTTGGTGTTGATATGCGCGGGCGCAAGATATGTTTAGCATGGCGTCAAACACATCGTCCTTCTTCATCGAAGCGTGCAGTGACACATTTAACCGCAGTCGTGTTGGCGATACCAGGTACTTACTGTGGGATGCTTGAGCCTACGTGTCCCAGTTATGACTATGCCCCGAAATATCCCGGAGACACGGAAGACCGATACCCAATACTGTACTACCCGACTGTGCTTGGGTCGAACACCACAACACCTCGTGTATTGCTGTGGTACATACAAAACAAATAAAAGTTTAATATCATCTTCCCTTTCCTGGGAGGCTCGAAAACCTTTATATGCCCGATGGAGCAATCGTCAAATCCAATCCATCCCCTACGCCCCCTAAACCAGAAACATCACTACTGGGTATCGTGATAAACGAAATGAAACCGCAGGGATAAGTCGGGTAGAACCTCAAAGAGCGAACGCAAGGCGTACCATACGTAGGGTGGAACCCAACTCTCTGTCGGGAGCACGGACCAACGCTCCCTGACCTCCAGCACCGATCAATCAACTCGACGACGGTCAGCTTGTAGTTTATACTTGGTATTTACTTCTGTTCCAGTATAGTCCACCGATGACCCCGCCCTCTGTATACAGTAGCATCACCGCCCCAGATGGACTATACAGGTCGATGTCTCGCGATTTACCGAACCAGGTGTACTGCAAGAGCGGCACGTCCACCGTCACCGTAACGAAAAGTTGTGTAACGCCAAACACGCGTGCTATTAATACTACTATATAACTAATAGTACTAACAGTGAGTCGTTCTACGATAGCCCCCCCAACGTTTCTTTCACCAAATCGCCGGTTTTGAAACAAGCTCCCGGCCACATCTCCTGAAATACGGTGCCTCTTGCAACCCCGACGTCATCGTCCGATAGTCCTTTGCAAACAAGAACATAGATGCAAATATATGTTAAGTAGCATCCCTCTTCGTGTCGAGCAGCCATTAAAAGTTCGCTAAAGAAAACCGCTTATTTTTGGAGGGGGCTATCGTAGAATAATACCAGTACTACAGTAGTACTAACAGTACGGTAGAGGTGCACATTTGTTTTTGGGTACTTCCTGACTTGGGTAGCTCCATACCCCACCGAAAGACTGACTTCGAGAAGAAATAAAAGTATATTAGACTCGATGGGCAATCCCAAGGCCTGGGCGTACAAATAAATAATGCTGCGGAAAACGAAGAATTGACGTTCCAACACTTTTCGGTTAATACGGCCGGCCGTTCGGAAACTACATTATTAATTTAGCAAGAAAGTGCAACCCCTACAGTAGCAACCGGCTACGGATTTAATGGGGCACCGTTTTGTTTCTGAGGCTCCTCACTTGAGGAACTTTGTTGAGGAGCTTTGCACCTTACCCACAAACCAACTGTTGAGGAAAAACGAGAGCTGAACCCCGGTGAACCACGCCGTGGCATTAGTATACAACGAATACCAGTGCATAACACGAATAATGGCATCCTGTCATTCAGACACGATTTTAGGGAAAAGTTGCTATACTCCAGACGTAGCACCCGCCAAAAGTGCTAAACAACGGCAGGCGCCTTGTGCTCGGACTTGGCCACATCGAACCCAATACAGCTGCTATTGATATAGGGAATGGTCTCTTTGTCGTGATGCTGTTGAAAAAGCGAATTACTTGCTGCCGTTTACCAGCATGCGCTTGTACAGAAAAACGTTCATTCCCTATCAGGATGTTCCTCGTGTCAAGGGGTACCTCTGAAAAATATCCCTGCAGCACCCGCATCACCATAAACCACCTCTACTAATGGCAAGGAATACATGGTACTCAGCGTCCCACTCGTTCCCAAAAAGCAAGCAAGCCTTCCCCAACACGTTGATTCACGGAAACAGGGCAGCCGTTTTGCCTTGCCCAATCCATCACCTCTCTGTGCCCCCACCGTTCAGCCTCCGAATACGTACTACCATCCCATGGACAGCCTTCTGCTATAGCCCACTGCAATATGTCCAAACGCCCTGCTTTGGCGGCACTAGCGCAAGTTGTTTCGTTCCAGGGACAGCCGTTAGATTGTGCCCACTTCAGCACCTCGAAATGGGAGCAAACGGCTGCCTCGCTGCAGGTGGTGGCATCCCAAGGGCAGTCTTGCGTCCGTGCCCACTGCAGTATCCGAAGGTGACCTCTTGAGGCTGCATTGGTACACGTTTTTTCGTTCCAAGGACATCCGTTAGACCGTGCCCACTTGAGCACCTGCAAATGGTCTCCACCGGCTGCCTCGCTACAGGCACGGCTAGTCCACGGGCAACCTTGTGCTCGGACCCACTGAAGTATTTCGTGGTGGCCTGCTGCTGCTGCACAGATACACGTTTCCTCGTCCCAGGGGCAGTCGTTATCGCGGGCCCATTTGAGCATCTGAAACTGACCTAGCTTAGCTGCCTGGCTGCTAACGACGCCACTCACAGCCATTTGCCCGGGCCCACTGAAGCACGCCCAGCTGCCCTCCCATGGCAGCCGTAAGGCACAGACGTTCTTTGTCGATCGTGCGGTGATTGACACGCATCCATTCAAGAATGTGCACGTGCCCGCCGGTAGCTGCCTCGTAGGTGGCGTCGTTGGGCCAGGGCCAACCATGCGCCAACATCCACTCTAGCGTGTCCAGGTGCCCGTACCGAATTGCGTGTTGTGACGCATCTGGGTCCGCGGGACACTCTTCGGCCCACGCCCACTGAAGCAACTCCAGGTGCCCCCCCCCGGCTGCGTTGCAGGTCGTGTCTTCTCTCCAATCGGCACCGTTCGCCCTCGCCCACTTGAGTATTTCTAAATGCCCCCTGAGGGCAGCACCCGAACAGGTTTCAAAGTCCCAAAGGCAGCCGTGAGCTCGAGCCCACTGAAGAATGGCGAGCTGTCCGCCAAAAGCTGCGTTTGAGCACGTTCGCGGGTCCCAAGGACAGTTTTCTGAACGAGCCCACTGCAGGATATCGAGATGTCCTGCACGGGCGGCTCGGCTGCAAGTAGTGCCGTCCCAGGGGCAATCATTAGCGCGTGCCCATTTCAGAATGCGCAGGTTACCTCCCGCCGCAGACGCTGCGCAGAGAACCTTGCGCCAGTCGCAATTCTCGCCAAGTGCCCACCGAATCATATCTAGCTCTCCCCGGGCGGCAGCTACGAAGCACGCTTTCGCGGACAATGGGCATCCATTCGAGTAAGCACACTGCAGAACCGCAAGACCACAGTGTTCCGCGATGCGCTCGCATATAATCGGTTCCTTACCCATGCCGTCATCAAAACTCCACTGCAGCTGAGATACAGAGGTGCTGGGCGTTATGGCTTGCGTTGATTTCGGGAGCTTCCCCCAGGCGTTTCGCCTGCCCTTCGATACCCCGGCGAAAAATATGTGCTGGTTGGAAAGCAGTGCCGCCAGTGAGCTCATGACGCCTTCGTTGGTGTCAAGAGAAAATTCCGTTCCGGCGGGATCCATCTCCATAGACTCGGTGCTCGGCACGTTTGTGCCGTTTCTGAACGTGGGGCCGTATAGGGGCGTCAAAACAACAGGTATCAGGTTTCGGACCATTTCTCAACGTGGTCACATCACAGCAATTTTACAACTCTAGCACTCTTAACCTTGCGTTCGCCGACGTAGGAGCAACGGGGGTGCTCAACGGGAAGCGAACCAATATGCCCTGCTCGGTTGTTCACTGAGGCGCTTGGCTAGCTCTTCAACATCAGCAGTCCCAACAAACCAGAAAAAAAAACAGAAACGAGCTAACCAGGCGCACGACAGTTTCAACAGCGCCCCCAACGTTTTACCCTTTCGAAATATTTAGGCTTGGGTTTCCAAGGCAGATTCCAAGAGGAGGCCTTCCATCTCAAGATAGGTGAGGGTTCAAAACTAGATGGACATCCTACAACATTCCAGGTTATCAACATCAAAGGACTACGTCCAATCTGGTTAGCTACGTAAGAAACAACCGACAACATCGACAGAGTCTACATCTTTCATTTTTGGAGAGTTTAACTAATCGCGTGGATGACGTGGAGGCTATAGCCCTAGTTTAGGCTGGCCATTCCTTGCCCAAACCGAATGCAAATGCTTCGCACTGCATCAGCAGCGCTACCACGAATAGCGAAAGCCCCACGATCACAAGCAGCAGCAATACAATCTATCAAGTGTAACAGGAGTGGAGCTTGCGGGAATTGTTTATATATATATATATGTTTTTTCAAATACCTCAACTTCACAAGGGTTCAAATTTCGCGTGTTTTCACAGCAGAGGACAGGAGATTGGTCGGCATCATGCCTGGGGAGGCACGCAAGAAAGGTGTCCGATGATATGTGAATCAGTGCCGAGTGGCGACATGCGTCGGGTAACTTGGCAATTGAGGTGTGTACCAACAACCGTCGGGGTTTGGAGACCAGGAATGGCGGCCGAAATAACGATAAGTGTGGTTAAGCTACTTGCAACTAGGGTTGGGCACCGGATAAGAAATTCGAAAAACCGAAAACCGGATCGGAGGCGTGATTTTCAAAGAACCAAAAACCGGTTAAACCAGTTCTTGTCTAGGCAGGTATTGAAGTCTTCAGAATAAATTGCGGTAATACACGGAAGAAACCACTACCCGGTGATGATATTTCTATATAAAAAACACATATCACCGCTTGTCCTGTTGTGGGTATGCGTGCTACCCAACGCACCCTCGGTGACAAGCAACATGCACGGGCGCCCCGCAGCTAGGAGGGGTGGTGACGACGGGGTCAACTAATGGTATTAATGATTGCGAAGGAGCGTTGTCAGACCTCGGCCAGATTGCAGATGACGTGCTAACAAGAGCATGTGGGAGCAAGGGGTTGGACAACCAAGGGAAGATACCCTACACAACACCGAGTGTGATTGTAAATAGTGAATTAACAAGTCAGGCTTTGGTCTGAAACCGGCTTGCTTTTCCATTCCCACCCAATATTGTCGGTGGTGGTAAGGCCCAAGACTGAACCCGGATATAACAACAAAGATCCTCGCCTTGCTGCAATGCCGGATAAGGGTTACCCGGTAGGGCATTAATTGGCCGTTTCGTTTGCGCAACGTTCGGGTCGGAACTCATTGCTGTTTTGCCGCAACAGGCGCCGGAACACCCTGTTAGGCACGTTTTCCCGCCGGAGACGGGAACACCAAATAAGGCACCGTTTTTTCTTAATTTTAGCTGTAGAGGAAATAAATGTGTAAGGTGTCTAAACGCACTTCGTCAAGTGGTTTTCGGGCTATTTTAATGCAAGTGTCGCAGGTTGTTGCCTCCGGCGGGCCCTAGAGGACTACACGCCTGCGGCGCATGGGCACAACATGCTTCCAGCCTACGTTGCGCAGCACGCCGCGTCCTTTCGAAAAGCATACCCGGGAAAGTGACTGCCCACCGCATTCGTGCCGAGCGCAATGCGGGGGTGTGTTGTAAAGGTATGCAATGCTGTACGGTCCTGGGGACCGACTGCTGCTATGCAGGCGTGCCTCCGACTCTCTGCACTGGTCACTCCGACGAGGCTTGCTTTGGATGTCGTTATGGCCTATTTTTTAGATTTCAGACCGTCTGGTACAGATCACAAGCATTGCGTGCTCCTACGATTCGTCTTTGTATGATATGTTGAGCGCTACTGCAGAGCATCAATTCGATAGGCAATACCATTCAGTATGAAGGTTCTACATCAACACTATATTAGGGGTCGGTGAAGCAAGTGAATATTAGAGCGTACGATTCGTCATCGTATGATATGTTGAGCGCTACTGCAGAGCATCGATTCGATAGGCAATACCATTCAGTATGGAGGTCCTACATCAACACTATATTAGGGGTCGGTGAAGCAAGTGAACATTAGAGCGTCCACGGCAGAGCATTGCTGTTTTTTTCGAATCCCGCACCTATTTTGTAAAAAACATTTTAAATACGTCAGCTGGGAGTTCGATCAAGTTAATGGTCGATACTCATCTTTGCAACCTGCGTGATACTCCGGACTCGCTATTTTACAGATGTTTTCCTCTTTCAAGGTATAGGACAAAATATTTGCAAGTGATGTTCGGGGGTCGTCAAGGCGTTACAACCATTATTAATAATATCTCGCAGTGAGTGTGTCAGTGTCTGGCGAGCCTTTTCTGAAGCGCAGGTGATTTCGTAATCAAGATGCAGCGCGATGCAGTAAACCAAGACGGGAGTAAACAAGACAGCAGTCCTAATAAATAAAAACACCAGCGGACTTCTGATGACTTCTCAGATACTGTATTGCTCCACAGCTGCGCTCTATCGCAGCTGGTCCTGATGAACTGCTGTCGAGCTGTGCGTCAAGCGTGTGAGCGAATGCACGTAAGGGGCACACGGTAGAACACAAGCGCCACCGTCGCAACTCGAACCGTCAAACTTTGAGCTGACTAAGGTATTGTGATCGCCAAACGGCCGAACAGTACCTGTACAAGGCGACATAAATGTACCTCTTGCGATCGCCACACGGTCGAATAGTACCTATATAGGGTGACTCGCCTTATATAGGTACGGCACCTTCGCAAGGCGTGTCGCCGTGTGTAGGTAAAATTCGGATATGAGGCGAGTATGGCTATAAGGCGACTCCAAGCCGCTTGTCACTAGGCCGTAGGCCCAGGCTTTTTAAGGCACACATGAAATAATACCTGAATGGTCTTTTATGAAAAACCAGGGCCTGGACGCCCTTTTTGTGCCTGTCTTGCCTATCAATCTCTCGCGGGACAAAAAAGAGCGTGTTAAGAGAGCAAAAGAGAGCATAAAACAAACGAGGTTAGGCTGGAACTCCCAAACTTAGGGGAAAGGGGATTACTTTTACTGCTTGTTCGCGCCGAAGCCCGGTAATGAACAACATACTCGGCGCGCAGCAGACGACGGCACTGAACGATCTATTCGAGCGAAACCGCCAGACTGCAACACGCATGGTGGCACCACAACCGTGGAGTTTGCCGTGGCGCCAGGAAGGACGCTGCAGTCGGGGGTGCCTCGAGTAATGGTGCATCGGATGGGGTGCTAGTGCTAGCTCGGCCTTAGAGATTGTCAGCAGGTTCGAAAATAGCTGCAGCGAGGACAACGAATCCGACGTCGATGAGAGCGAACCGGACATCGGATATGACGGTTAAAAACGCTTCGCAGGTTGCGGTCGGGGGGTTAACGATCAACACCAGTCGTTTTAAGTGATTGGTTATTGGCGGACGTAGGACTACACTCTTGCTTGGCGTTTTATGATACACGGAACCTGCGCCCCCCGGCGAGTGTCCAGTCCACGTTTCCGGTACAATGTAGACAAGGCAGCAGGGTTTTCAATGCTTTGAATGGTGCTAGCTAGTGGTTTTCGTGTCCGATTATTCCATCGATGATATCGTTGGAGGGTGATGGGATGGAACTAACGCTGGGGTTTTTGGGCATTTGCTCGCCCACGCATGCACAAGTTGGATTTCAAGTTGTTGGTTTGTTTCTACGGTACAGTGCGAATCAAAGCTCGTTTGTTATACAGTAGAGGTCCCTCTATAGTGCCGGTTGAGTAGTGTCGGTTGCCGCAGTAGGGCCGGTAAAATCCCTTGGCACAGACAGGAAAAACCTATAGTGGCAGCGTGCAGAATAGTGCCGGTTGCCGCTATAGTGCCCGTATTTATGGTTGGCACACACCGGCACTATGGAGGGACCACTACTATACCTCGTATATATCATATGTATCTGGCATGTTTTCAGAGAGCGTCCATTGTTCCATGAATACGGTACGCGATAAACATAAAATATGTGCTAAAGTGTACCAGAGTATGATTGTTCGAGTTGTGCATCATCATTAATGGTGGTAACTTAATGGGTAACTTAATAGTACGATGGTGCTCGTTGAACGAGTACATAATGAGGTAGATCCTGCCAGACTGCCAGTGCACAGACGTGGCTCAATATTGCGTAGCTTCGTACATTATTCTGGTAAACACTGCTTACAGTAAAAACATTTTTTTCATTTTGTTTGTCCCAAAATAACGCGCGATCGATGTATCACACACAGCTTGCGAAGTGAGTTTCGACGAAATCCTCGATCTCACAGCTGGAGTGTTTTTTTAATTTTTTTAAAAATTAATATCGGGTATATGCGTATAATAGTGCGCAGTGTGTCCCCAACAACGCACGTGATCAGTTCCAAAGGGGAAGAAAACACACTTATTCCGAGTAGTTCGTCAAGTGTTTCGTCTCCAAACACACAGGTGCAGTTCCAAACATGTTACAGGAATGTGTTGGGCGAGATCGGCATTTATTCCTGAAACTCTTCACTAATTGAAGTTTATGTGGGATGTGCCTTGTTAGGCGTATCAGGCACGTCTAAGGCATTTTTGAAGGCCTGTATCTGAACTACATCGGCACGTTTCAGGCACGTTTTGGCCGTTCAGGCATTTGCAATTTATCGAACCTGTAGTCTCATTTTGTTTCGCCTGCGGCATGCATATCCATGTGCCTATATGCGTTGTTGACTTGCCTTAACCCCTTCACAACTGGAAACCCTTTTTGGGGACAAAATTACTTGATAATAGTATAGGGACGGGGTTCGGGGTTCTAAAAGGGTTACAGGTCTGGGGCTACTAGGCCGCCTTTTAACGGGCCCCGCACTATTGTCTATCAGCACCAAAGGGGTGGTCCAGATATATTCGTGGAGTAGTAATTTACTGTTAAAATCGTTTCAATACGCACTGAACACACTTGCTTGTAGAATTCAAAGGTCGTATAATATGAAACCGCGTTTACACTCGTATGATATGAATATGAATAGAATACACCGCAACGACCGGATATAGAAGGACCTTGGACGTATAGTATTCTAACGATAAGCAAAGCACGAATCGAAGTTGGTTCCGGTCGCGCTGCTGTCGCGGCTTTAGATCGACGTGTGGCACGTGGCAGTTCTCGACCATACACGTGCGCCTCCAGCGGTAATAGTGCTGTACCACGGTGCCCGTTTAGGCCCTCATATCCAACCAGCCCTACAGCGGGTTGTGTTGCTTCTGATCAGTTTTTTAACGTACAAAGGTGTACTGCTGTCCCATAATTACTCCTACGAAATGAAGTCGTCCCTTTTTTTGGTGCGACCAACCATTTAAGCATCGGACAGATCATCTATCATATATCCCCACTTGATGATCTTGATATTTCAGGGAAAATCTGTACCAGGTACTTGGTATAGTTTACTAAGGTGCGCGCCGGCCATACTGCTACTTAGTATGTTTGTTTATCTCTTGTTTTTCATATTTTTTTCGTATTTCTTGTCTTTTCCGCATATTGTAGCTACGTATGTATGACACTCCTTACGAAAAACGTGATCCCTCGAGAATCACACCCTGTCCATCTTAGAAGCCGGTTTTCAATAAAAGCCTTTGTTCAACCCAACATATTGTGAACCACAAGCATGTATCTTAAATGCATGCCTTGTATGTTTCCATCCGGTGAAGATATTCCTGAGTTTTGGTGTTTCTGCTGCCCATAATAAGTACAACTACATTGCTGCGCTCGTGCTATAAGGAACGCTTGACTCCGTTAGAGGCTGGCATCGGTCGGTATGCCAGTGACTGGCCTTGTTGCCGAAGTTCAACGTGAAACAACATCGGTGGCGCGAGAACTCGTACGTTTTTCAGGGTGACCAATAGATCGCATCTACAGCAGTAAAACCAGGTACCGGTAGTCTACTAGGCACTTTTCGGGTTGAAGAATTCGTCCGAATGATCTGGCATCGGCTCAAAAAATATTGCCATGAACATAAGCTTTCTTTACATATCAATTCCTTGAAAACTGAAGCTGTGGTTGAGGAGGAATCACCTTTTCCGTAAGGCGTTATTCCTATCGCTAAAATATTTGCACTACAAACAGTAGGGCTTCTGATGGAAAGTACATTTTAACAGATACTTTTACTCGAGCAATCAACAAAAACACAAAACAAAATGTCCGGCGCGGCTCCTTAGCCCCTTTAGAACCCCGAACCCCGTCCCTATACTATTATCAAGTAAATGTGTCCCCAAAACGGGTTTCCAGTTGTAAAAGGGTTAGTAGCTCATGTTACCGGGTGGGAGCCGCGCGATCGGCGTGATCTACGAGTAGCAAATATTTCCGGGGTTGGATATTTACTCTCTACACTCAGATCCTGCACGACATCTCATATCGCCAGATACACCATCCACAGTACAGGACACCTATTAATAATAAGAAACACGCTATATATCAAGAAACGCAGGCTGAGATTTACAGGAAAATAAGAAATTCAGGAGCCTTCATGCTGAAGTTAGTGTGGAATACCCCCCCTCCTAAAATAAGAAACTCACCCTGGGTCAATACTTCTGTTTCTTATAAGGTGTCCTGTACTAACTGTACTGTAGTTGATCTAGATGAGCTAGACTATCTAAAATATCTAAATGATCCGAGGTGTGCAACTAATATGGGCATGTTTGGGCCCTATTAACCAGCTATTGATAATTGGGGCAGAGAGTCAGCGGTGGTTCCAACTTCTGAGCCGACGGTGTTTCGCGCACGTCCGCAATTTTGCGCGGCACTGCGGGGAAGCGTCAGCTCACGAAGTCCTGAGCCCGAGCAACACCCGGTATACTACTCTCACGGCAGCAGTCAGCCGGCAAGACAGGCACAATGACCGGAATCGTGGGGAATTCTCGGAGGGAAGCTTGACCACCCAAAAAAAGGTTATAAGAAGGGATCACAGATTCACTCTGGCAATGCGCAACATGAACGCCGCAGGGTATCATATAGACGAAAGAAGGTCGCATTTTTAGAGTAAAATGCTCGCGATACGCCATCATTAATCGTACCTGATCCACACGTCGAGATGGGTCACCAATGACAAGCGCTGCAAGCAGAACCCCCAGCTGCAGAGACGTAGTTTGTACTCGCGGCTCTCGTGAATCGAACTCACATCACTTTTATCATCGGTCCCGTCCACCTTCCACCCAATTCTCCAGGGAGTTCCATGACGTTTCTGGAGGCCGTCCAAAGAAGGGACTTTATAAAAGAACGATAAGTAGAATTGCACTGCAACTGCACGAAATGAAACCGCCGATCCGTGCCACCGGACCACTTTTTGACCGTTTGTGGTGCCTAAATCGTTAATTAGACCACCAACTGAAGACAGCTAAACCATCCACAACCTCAAGCTCGACCACCGCCCACGACTATGACGACCGTAGGATAAGGGGCCTAGCGTTGTTGTGCGTGAAGTTATTGTGCAGCAAGTCACCACTGCACACAGCAGCAAATAAATACAGCACGCGACAGCCATTTTGGCTAAGGCTCGCGGCTTATTGCGAAGTCAACGTTGAGCACAGGCTCTTAAGGGCTTATATACGGGATTTAGAGTGGCGTCCTTGTTGAACACAAATGCTTAGCTGTAAATTCTGAAATTTAAACTTACATAAAAACTCAGCCTGAAATTCGTAACTGCCAAATTCTCAACACATATCGCGTCCAGTACTACTGTAGACAGTTCGTGTGGTTAAATACCTACCTGGTACAAAATACCAGTACCTACCTGGTAGAAAATACCAGGTGCGGTATAAGGTATGCATGCAGCAGGTACGATATGGCCTGTAAAGCATGGAGTGAACTGTATAGTGGCACGTCCAATGCTTGTAGTGAAGCAAATACTGCGCCCAGCTACTGCGTTTGTTATTCGGATATTTTCGAGTCACTTACTTGTCGGTTTCAACTCAGCTGCCCCCTACGAGTGGTGCCCATGGCGTTGAACGGAAGAGGCACTACTGCTTGTACAGCTCTGCGTCGTATCTTCTCTATCGTAGTCAGTCGCAGAACTCCGCCAACCTCCTACACGCCTCTCTGTCTTATGTTCATCATTCTGCAAGCGGGCTTCGCCGCGGCGGGCTGACGCCGGCCTGCAGCTACGCGCATGCCCGTAGTGGCAGAGGATGCAGTACGAAGGCGAATCGAGGCAAATCGAGGCCGTGAATGCGGCTAGTACTGCCAAGAGGTCCATAAAGAACGATTGATATTTGAGCGAAGAGAAAGAAAACGCTGAAAAACAACAAAACAAAGCGCGCCATCTGGCACAATGTGCAGCGTACAAAAAAAAAAAAACAAAAAAAAACACAGCAGTTGCCCACTCGGAAGCAGCACGAAGGAAAGCCGACCGAAATGCTTCGGAGGGCATCACTAGCTATCGCTCCCATCGACTTTTCTTTCTTTGCGGCTGTGTTTCTCTCTTGGGCCTACATGAAAGTGGTACGCGTTTGTACAACAGCAGTATTATTACTCGTTCGTACAGAAGCAGCAGTACTACTACTGCAAGTGCTCGTATGATTATGAGAAAGGTATACTGTGATAGAGATGAAGTATATCAGAGATATAACATGAAACAAACGGTCGCCACTCTGAAGTGTAGTGGCGACACGTATATTAACACATGTATTCATGATACACAGTGTCGCACCTCCCTATGGTTAAGTATCGGATATCCTCGAATGGTTAGTTTCGGACCTCCTGTAGCTAGTGTCGGATCTCCTCGAATGCTTAGTGTCGGATCTCCATAATGGTTCGTGTCGGATCTCTATTATATCCCTCATGATAACGGACGTGGTGATATGGAAAGCCAGGGAAGATAAAAAGACGCCGAGGCAACGCTAACGCTGAGGTGCGCGGTTGCCACGGTTTCGATGGGGTCTACAGGACCGAGTGCCATCGTGGTCGCTGTAATTGGTACGGCGGTTGCTCTTATCGCGGTCAACGGAAATCCCAGAAAACGGCAGGCCACGGCCCTGGCGGTCGGTCATGTCTCGTTCGGAGTGTGCGGCGCCGTTGTGGTGGGTAATGGCCGAACACCAAAAATTGTAGGTACCAGGGCCGGCGGGGCCGTTCAAGCGGTCATTGGCGGGGGGGCTGCATGTGCGCGTCCACAAGGTCTGGGAAACGGCTCGAGTTAAGCATACGCTACTGCAAATGCGACAGTGGCAAACGTAGGTGACCACACCTCTGCTCCTATCTCGATGGATGCACCTGCCCCCCCACGGGTGCTAGACACCGGTTTTCGATAAACCAGTCCATGTCGCATGCGATATTTGTAGGTGCCGCTACTTGAGTGAGCGCGTCTCCTATAAAGTAATACATCCTATCAAGGTCGCCTGTTACGGTGATGCCCCTTCGAGTATTTGAACTATGACAACGCACCCTGCGTGTTGCAGTCTGGTAGTTTCGCATATGAAGGAGTGATCAGGGCACCGACTGCGTTCCCAGAACGATGGGTGACAATCGATAAAATGTCATAAGCAGCAATGGCAAACATGTTCCAATCGATGAATGTAGACCGAACCATCCTCTCGGGGGAACAGTTCATGGGCCACGGCTATTCCTATAAGGTTCGGAATCATCCCGCAGCAAGGGTTGCACTGATTCACCAATACGTTAACGACCGGTTAAGCTCTTCAAGTGAAGAACTACCGGTTAGTGCGATGGTTTGACGAGTATTTGTACGGGACTCGCGCATAGAAAAATTGATCCGGTCGCGCGAACGAATGATATATAACGTACGGTTTTGGTGAGATATTGAGCTCCCCATGTTAGGAGCTCAGATTCCTCTGCTGCGCCCCGACTGTGGGATGGCTATTCTCCGGTAAACTCATCCGCTATAAATACCTGAATGCATATGGTAGACGCCGTATTGTCGAACCGCTGTCCCACGAATAGTGCCGAGCCCGCCTTTCTATAGCCACTTCAAACAAGGTCAACTCCTACATACCGTCTTGACTATTGATAGTGCTTTAGATGACTTGAAAATGTTGATGATACGAAGTAAGACGGATACCTTGATAGCTGACGAGGCGATACGGGTGCCACGGGTGCGAGTCCCACCTCATCCGACGCTTCGTCGTACACCCCAACAAGGTAGCACTGTCCTGACCCCACTCCCGTATCGAAATCTTGTCTTCGTGGACGACGAATATATTTCAAGTTCTGGACAGCTAGCATATCCTGCGTAAATAGTTGCGACAGACGAAGCCAACTTCAAGTAGCATGCTCGTCAAATATTACCAGCGCCCGCACCAACACAGGTCGTACACCTTTGTACTCGTGGTTGTTGTTGTTGTTGTTGTTGTCCTCACATCAATTAGCATGAGAAAGTCCGTGGTCACAGGACAGATTTCAGTCATTCTGGAGTGGTGGAAGGATACCTCAAGGAAAAACATTAAGCAAGCAAAAAGTAGTAGCATAACTAGGAACCTACTCTCAGGTCGAGCTCTATCAGAGCGAGGGATGGTGCTAAGGCGAGTAACCTGCCATAAAACACATCCTATTGTTTGATGAGGATATGGCGTTTTTCATTTTTACATGTTCGCGTGCCAAAGGGATCACGCATAAAGACCGCCTCGCACAAGAACACCGCATCCCGACAATCACTCCCCCCGCTCTCCTGTACTCAGCGCTGCTCTCCCTAGACGAATGCCTGCGATGCTCGAGATCCCGTGTGTACTACTCGCATGGTGCAGGGGTTCAGCGAATTGGATATCAGAGTCATCCCACGGTGGTAGAGGTTGCACTTTTTCGGGTCAAACATTCCTGGCCGATTCAGGTCCTGAAGTGAGGAACTACTGGCTGGTATGATAACATAACGAGGGCACTTGTTTTAGGACTAGCGGGTAGAAATGTTAATCGGGTTGCGCGAACGAAAATCTTGGAAGTCATGTTTCGGGTGCGATATTGAGCTCCTAATGTCAGGAGCTCAGAAACATATTGCTGCACCCCTACCGTGGGATGACACATCAGCACAACATTCTCCGAGCAGTTTGGTATCCGTGGCCTTGGAACCTCGCCGCTAGTAGAGCCGACTGTACGTGCAGGGTTACTATATCGACATAAAATAAAAACGGTCGAGACAGTGCACGGTCTCTATCCCTCCACGCACCGTTGTACTTCGTACGCAAATACAAAATGTGAAAAATGAAACCACTACTGCTCGGATGGACTGTTATTCGCTCAGCGGTTGACCACATGCAAAAGCCAAACATATATATTGACTTTCTTGTTTCTGTTTACATTTCGATCTCAACATAGGCTACGTATATGAAGGGTCCTTGCATTCGAAGAGGGATCCCCCTACGCCACGGCCCCCCACCATCATACAAATCTGCCATACACCAATGCAGGAGAATCCACGGTCCTGTCAATAAGGCACTTATCCTCCTGTGGTGATCACGACACCTTATTTACGACCACACATGCCGCGTAAACCCGTGCTAATATGAGTCGAACGAAACCCCCCTGTGAAGGTTTGATTGCACATGGTTTGCACCGGGGGCACGGATCTCCCGCCTACGCCCGCCTATTGTCCGCCTACTAAATAACGCCCTTAAGCCTTGCCCAAGTCCTCACATTTTCGTGCAACGAAACTTCAAGCATGTCGTAGGCAAACCTGTTCAGTGGGCACCCTTCTGCGTGCGCCCACTCCATGATATCTACATGCCCTGCCGTGGCCGCTCCGGAAAACGTGGCTCCGTCCCAGGGGCAGCCATTCCTCCGTGCCCATTTCAGTATCTCGAACTGGCCGCTTCCAGCTGCTGCGCTGCAAGTGCGAGCATCCCATGGGCAGCCTAGTGCCCGAACCCACTTTAATATGTCCAGGTGACCGTTATCGGCTGCATGGCTACACGTGTCTTCGTTCCAAGGGCAACCGTTACGGCGGGCCCATTTGAGAATGTCAAAGTGGCCTTTCGACGCGGCCTCTCTGCAAGCATTGCTATCCCAGTAATAACCGTTAGCTCGCGCCCATTGCAGAACGGCCAGTTGTCCTCCCCCTGCAGCTGCGTTGCATACGTTATGCATGCTGGGGCCCCAAACGTGGTGGCTGGCCTTCATGAATTCGAGAATGTGCACGTGACCACAAGTGGCTGCCAAATCGCTCGCGTTATTGGGCCAGGGGCACCCGTCCGCTAACATCCACTTGAGCGTATCTAGGTGCCCATTTACAATAACGGGGACACACGCATGTTCCCACCAGGGACACCCTTGGGACCTCGCCCATTGGAGCAACTCGAGGTGTCCCCCATGGGCAGCCCAGTAGTTCACGCCCACTGTCCACACGGCACCGTTCGCTTTCGCCCACTGAACCACCTCTAAGTGCCCTTTGGCGGCAGCCCCTTGGCAGGTGTGATGGTCCCAGCTGCAGCCATTAGCTCGAGCCCACTGAAGGATCCCGAAGTGTCCACCCGCAGCAGCGTTTGCGCACGTGTCGCTATCCCAAGGACAGTTTTCGGAACGTGCCCACCGCAGAATTTCGAGATGCCCTGAACCGGCTGCCTCGCCACAGGTACCGCTGTCCCAGGGACAGCCATTAGCGTGCGCCCACTGAAGAATGCCTAGGTGTCCCGCCGCAGCAGCGTTCGAGCATGTTTCGGAGCCCCAAGGGCAGTCTTCGGAACGTGCCCACTGGAGGATATCCATATGCCCCGAACCGGCAGCCTCGGTACAAGTTTTCTCGTCCCAGGGGCATCCATGAGATCTTGTCCACTGTAGAATAGCGAGGTGTCCACCCTCAGCAGCCTTGGCGCACGTCTCGCTACTCCAAGGGCAGTTTTTGGAACGTGCCCATTGCAGCATGTCGAGACGCCCCGAACCGGCGGCCTCGCTGCAGGTAGTAACGTCCCAAGGGCAGCCCTTGGCGTGCGCCAGCTTCAAAACGAGCAGGCTGCCTTCCGCCGCAGCCGCCCTGCAGAGAACATCGTGCCAACCGCAGTTCTCACCGAGTGCCCACTGGATCATATCGAGCTGCCGCCGGCCGGCAGCACTATAGCAAGCTTCTTCGGGCAGCCGGCATCCGTTCGAGTGGGCATACTGCAACATTTCAACACTGCCGTGGTCGGCGATGTGCGTGCATAGCGACGGTCGCTGTCTAAGGCCGCCATCGAAGCTCCACTGCAGCTGGGATACAGAGGTATCGGCCGTTATGGCTTGCGTGGTTTTCGGCTGATGCCCCCAAGCGTTTCTCCACTCCTTGGAGACACCGGCGAAAAACGCATACTGGTTGGACAGTAGTTCCGCCAGTAAGGTCATAACGTCTCGGTTGGTGCAGAGCGAAAAATTCACCTCCGATGCCGTAACCTCTGAAGATTCAGAGCCAAGCATAGTGTTCCCCGTTCTGAAAGTGGGACAGACGGCGAACGCCGGAAAAAGGGTTTCAGGTTTCAGAGTTTTTCCAGTCAGGCCACAGTACTCGGCGCACACGTCAAGAGATTGCGGAGCTTTGAACAAAACCCCACCTGCAAAATTACTCTTCCGATTGAAAAACTGCAAAGATGAACCAACCAACTGTTACTTCCCGACCAGTCCCTAACTAGCGCTATGACGGCGGCACAAGTGGCGTGAAAAACAAAACGAGTCTGGTATCCAGTCTGCAGGCCCCTGGCGCGATCGAAATGTGCCCTGTGCGAAACGCTCAGGTAGCTTCGGTCAAGTCCAAAGTTTTACTCCGTGACGACACCTGCCATTTGCACAATCTCTGGGTGGCCTACGAAACATTTGCAACTCGTACGCCGTAAAGAGTTCACAAGTCCCACGACGCACGAGATAGACTATGTTGCATTAGGGGCTGGTCCATGCTGAATGATCCATTTGTTCTCGCCGGCAGAGTGTTCACCTCGTGTTTTTAGAGATGGGCCCTCCAGTTTCGCACACGTTTTCTGTGTGCCGCTGCCCACGCTTTACAGAATATTGGTCGTAAATATGTGTTTTTAACTGGTATTTGGAAGTTGGATGTTTTAAAGATAATCGGGTCTCCTTACATCCTAACTTTCCATCCGGTAAACACGACAAAAACACCCCGTTCGTTAACCTTCGGCCGATTCTCAAGCCGAATCTCAGGGTCTGCATGAAGCGGATGTTGTGAACGTTTGGACATGTGCGAAGAATGGGTGCATCATTTCCTGCACTGCCTAGAAATAATACTGTTTCAGTGCAGAACCGAATTTTGGCGCTACATACTATTTGTACCAGGTATTACGCAGTGAAGCTTTCGATTCCTACGAGATGGTTCACGTAGAAAGACGGAAATTATCTCCCCCGCGAATACCGCCAGCGGCATCTACTCGAATGGCATATATTTGGTATGATACTGACCGCCATGAATAGTGAAAAAGCGTGAGATGGCCGTTTTTTTAGTTGAGGTCCTAGGGCTGGCGCTAGTGGCGAAAACGTGTCCCGATCAACCACGGGCCTTGAATACGGCCAGTCACAGGCAGGCGTTTGCAAAGGGAGACTGTTTTTTTTTTTCGCGAACGGTCCGGCTCCAGGTACACCAAGGCATGCCTGTACAAAGTTTCGCGCAAAAAAACGAAAGTCCGACCTGCGTATGTTAAGCATTACGGAAAATATAACAGATAATCCGATTATTAACTAAAGCCAAGTCATTTCGAGGAAGTTTCGTAACTTAAAAACTGCTACGCAAAAGTCCATACGTTTGCGTGGTTTTTTCGACAAAGACCGTGATTGTTTTCGCTTGTGTTCTTAATGTCGTTCTCGAGGCCTGATCCAAGGGTGTTTTTGTTTTTGTTTTTTTTCGCCGAAACAAATCGGGTTAAGGCCGCGGGGGACCTAAACCCACCCCCTATCCCCGGGTTTTCGGCTGCCTCTAATATCTACCAGTCCGACAAAAAACATAAGCCACTTTCAAGCTGGTCCGACATACTGGACGCACGACTACGAATCACACGCCGTGAGTTCGATTCCCGGGGTCACCACAACCTCCCTTTTTGTTTGTGACATTTTTTTTTTCATTTTTTTTTTTGCTTCATGTACTGTATGTCGACACAACCAAGTAGTACTCGGAGTACCTTTTGTGTTTCCACCGGTTGAGGGCAATGATGTATTATAATGTATTATAAACATCGCAATGAGCAGTTCTTGAGGTGGCTAAAAGTACCAAAAATACAATAGTAAAAACCAATGTAAAAAAAGTCATTTTTTCGACCTGGGAGAGCTCGGTAAACTTCAGAACAATTCCTTACTGCAAAAATTGCGCGAAATCCCGAGAAGCCGAGGGGGGATGATAACTCAGCATCCCCGGGTCCAAATTATTTTTTTGAAAGCTCTACCATCTCTGCATGATGATACGACTATACACCAATATTTAGTTCTACTTTAAAGGTGCTGTAACAGTCCAATTTCAAATGTGGCTTATATTTTTTGTATTACAAAAGTGGCTTATATTTTTTGTCGGACTGGTAGATACTTTTTCGGTGCAGTCCATTCCGCCGCATTCTTAACAAGCTGCATTTCGACCTTCAGCAATTGGGCGCCCAGCAGAGAGGGTGTCAATAACATTAGTGTTGTGACCACAGCAACTCGTGATTCTCTTCGGATCGGCCATCCGTACTTCTTCAACGGAGGTCTACACCTCGACTTTGCGGTGCTGCAGTGGTCGAAAATCGACGAAAATCAGAAGACACAAAATGAGACAAAAGTACAGCCCCAACTGATCGTTTGCTCTCCACTTGAGGACAGCTGCATCTCCTCAGAAGCAACCACAGCCCACTAAACTGAGCCATGCTCCCTAGGAGGTGCGTGCGGGGCTCGGGTGCAACGGGAAGCAGTTGTGGGCAGCCATAAATGACTTACGAGGTGATTTGGTGAAGTCCAAGTTGCCAGCCAGCACACCTAAAAACAGCGAATTTTCCCCGAAACACACGATTTGACTGGTTTTGCGAGCTAGTATGTACCACCATGGCTACGACACGTGCGAAGAAACGGATTTCACCAAACGATAGCTGAGGTTTCGTGGATCCAAATCCACGCTAATATGACGACCACGGAAAAAGTGCGGACGATAAGATTTAGTTCCCGTTTGGGGTAGTGAAGAATTTGGCTTAAAAAGGGCAAAAAAGGGCAAAAAAGGGCTGAATTCTTTGAAATTTGCATCACTTTTTTGGCCCTGAAAAGAGTGGATCTTGCTTGTAAAACTCCTATCTCTACTTCCGAGTCGTTTGCAATATTAGGCGAAACGCTACGCGGACTTAGTTAACAAAATATTCTGGAGGGATCCCCCGCGGCCTTAAGGTGGTCCAAAGTTAAAAAAAACTTGATGAACAAAATTCGGCGAAAAAATAATATATTAAAAACCCGATGGTTGAGGTCTTCGAATTGGCCTATAGAAGACGTGTGCAAAATTTAACGGCCTAACTCGAAAAAAAAATCGTAAAATTTTGCCGGGGAATAAATTTCCGTCGTTGAGTGTTGAACCAGCCTGTAACGTGAAACGGTATATAAACATGCCTTGAAGTACTTCGAAGTAGTGTTGGTAATCAACTTGAAAAAGGTGTTGACTTGGTTGTTGACTATTCGGGATTGACTACTGTGCTTACTGCATGACAATGTAGCACCTATGTGGCGTAGTTTTGTGACCACAGAACTTGTATCTCTCTAGGATAGAAGAATCGGCACGGACACTGGTTGTGCTGGATGTCGACGGGTAGAAAGAACGGTTTAATGTGAAGAAAACACACACACACACCAGGTACATGACACCATCTTCCGTTGCACATTATTCTGAGTTTCATATGATATATGTAACAATCGATATTATTGCCTGCGGCAGGCATTCTACGGGTGACACGTTTGGGCCTTTAGTGTGAATCAACCAGTAAAAAAAGCAAAGTTATACAGGATGCTCACCTGCCACATTCGTCGGCGGGTTTTATTTTCGCCATCTTGTTCTGCACGCTAGCCATGACGTGCGCAGGCTGCTCGTGGTTTAGAACGAGAACCAGCAATCCACAACTTAGCGCAACTCCCACCACGTTCACCACCAACACCAGCAGCAAAAGAAGCACGAGCAGTAGCTTAGGCCGTACAAGGGTACGCACAACACTGGAAGGAACGCCGGGAATAGCTCCTGAAAACCTCTCTTGTCTACCACGATCTGCGTCTTAAAGGACAAACGAATGGGCGACGAAAGCGAAGGGCCGACAAACAAAGTACGACACGGAGCGGCCAATAAATGAGTACGGAGGCAATGCAGCGAAGGAGCGTCGGGGACGTGCGAGACGCGCTAGATTCCAAACAACAGCCGAGTAAAAGGCTCGAAGATCGCCAACTAACACGTAGAAAGAGTGGCGTTTATTCTTGCAGACTCCATAACTCTAGTTAATATCATTTCGCCGATACGAAATCACACGTATTATCTCATAAACAAGAAATGGTGGACCACCCTTCCCTCAGTACCAATTTACAGCACTGTGTTACGGGGGACCATAGTTAAGAGGACCTACGGTACACACAAATGCCTGTATATTTCACGATTGTTACTAACAGTATTTGGTCCTATTTACTATGGCCCCCGTAAAATGGTAGTACTTAGTCGTCTGCCTACACCGCACAGTCGATACAAATCATACATACTCGTAGCGGGGGCAAAACCTTTATCGCAGCTAGCCGAGACGGCAGCGCCACGTGCATGCCGCAGTTCGCACACACGGCACTGTCTGCTAAAGCTGTGCCATTGGCGGCATCGATCTAATTGAAACGCCTGGGTATGCTGTGTTTGTGGCGCCGTGAAATGTGTATACTGCGTTGGTTGGCGCTTGGTTCTTCGCTTCGTGAGGTGTTTTGCTGCTACGTATTAGATCGGCCGAAAACCTCGACCAATATGCTAAATACGGTTAATGAGTTTTCAATGTCTATAAGTTCATATACCGGACAAGCTTAATAAAATAAAATAAATGTTTTGATTACGGGCGGAGTGGTAGTAACCGATAGTCTTTCTGTTGGAGACACGTCGGTCGAGTGATAAATAGGTGCAGATAGTATCCGGACAATGTTGGCGGATTAAAAAAAAATTACGTTGCGATTGATATTGGGCCTGGATGCTGAACAACATAAAGCCGAACGTGGACCTATTTAGGCCGGGTATATAACCAACTAGAACCAGGTGGTACCCTCCACACAGGGTATTCTGACGCGAGCTTGAACCTACAGTTTTCCACAGATAGAGCATTGAAGGCAATACTCTACTAGGGCAATTCACTGGCCACTGGCGTCTTAGCAACCAAAAAATGCTCAAGGGGAAGGATTAGCTTGTAATCTAGCCTGAATGGTGATCTGTGCGTCCAATGTTTTACTAGCCAGCAATATCTGCTGCGTTTGACTTTACACCTGGGCACAACTGCCGAGAGCTACGGTAAACACCCGCGTTGGTGCAGGTGACTGTAATATATCACCTGGTCGAGCGATATTAGTTGACGTCAAAAACGTAAGAGTTCTTGCGCTACTGATGCTGCTTAACATCGAACTTCGGCGACAATGCCAACCATTTGCATGACGGCCTATGCCAGCTTCTAACCGAGCCCCGCATCCCTTACAGCACGAGCGCAGCAATGTAGTTGTACGGGTTAGGGGCAAGAACATGACAAAACTATAGGCATGTATTCGCGGGAGGCAAGCACAACAAGGCGCACGTTTTTGCGATATGCTCGTAGTTTAAATAAGGTTGGGCTGAACGTCAGTTTTATTCGAAGACCGACTTACGAGATGAACTAGGTTAGGTTCTGGAGGTGTTCCCCTTTCCCTACGAAAGGCGTAATTCATAGGCCTGTATTATACTGGAAATTGGATAGCTGTGCGGAAAAGAAACAATTTACAACGACAACAACAACAAAAGGAAGAAAAAAAACAATATATAGAGGTACGGTACGGCCAGCGCGGCCCCATAATATATTATCGGCTAAAACAGCCACTACTACCGACTCTACTACCACTACTGATACTACTACATACTGCCACTAACGTTTTGCCAATACTTGGCTATAGTATTAGTATTTTGCGAGGGGGCCCGCGGAAAGCCCCATAGGCGTCCGTATGGTACCCCACGATGCACTGCGGCATCTCGCGACATATACTGCGGGTGCTCGTAGGAGGTTCCGCGGTAAACCGCGGGTCGGGTATACCATGGTAGTTCTCGTGGGCGATCGCGCGAGTACCCGAACTGTCTCAAAGCTAGGGTTAGGGTTTTATAGGGTCAGGATGAGAGCACACCATACTTGTCAAATCCTTTCACGTGGGATTGATGCTTCCTAACCTGCAGTATATTGCGTACGCATACTAGAGGTTAGTATTGAAACATTACCACCGCGGGCGCGCATGGTAACGGGTGTGCATAACAACTACCGCGGGCACCCGTGAAGAGTTGAATGGGAGATATTGCGAGAATTGATGTGGGACATCATACGGGAAGCCCCATGATGGTAACACCCGCAGGATACCGCGGGATTCCTGGCGGGCGCCCGCGGTACTGTTAATAATACTCGTAGCACAGCACTGGTTTAGTGACAGGACCAGGGAGTTCCACGCATAGGTAGACGCATTACCAATTGGCGTTACATTGAAGCAGCACCAATACACAGATCGCACATCGTGTTTCCCACGAGCACTCCGCTATCTGCTCCAAATCTATACCGACAATGTTTTCAGCTCCCTCTACCTGGAGGCTCTCCAGCACCGACGTGCCTTCTGAGGCTTCCGACTTGTCAACATATATCTGCCCACACCGCGAACTGTCGAATAATGACCACGCTAACGGATCCAATCGCTTTCGTATCAGTCGGTTGGATAAGGTCGTGGAGGAAGCATCACTCTCTCGGTATCATAGGATAGTCCGACGAACAATTCCGCACGGACGATGGTGGGTTCGATCGGGGGCTTCAGCAGATACGCCTTTAGTCCGGCAGGAAGCGCTCATGCACCTGTTAGCGGAGCTCACGGAGCTGGGTACAGCCCAACATCTCAAGATGGTCGCCCAGTCACATGCAACAGATGCCCAATCCGTGCCCATGACTGAGCAATCTTTAACGCTGGCAGAACTCCAAGTCTCAAGCGAAGATTCCCGCACGGGGGACCCCTGGTCGAGATCGCCAGCGACCGATATCCAACAAGGCACGTACTCAACCTCGGCCACCCGACTTTACGTGCCAAAATTCCACGGCGTAAGAGGCTGATTATCCGATGTGGTGAAATGTTTGTTTGGCGCACCTCTCTCCCTTAACCCCCGCGAAGCTGATGCATCGCGGGCTATTCTGATCATAGTTGATGACGAGAAGTTAATGCCAAGTGAGCTGCGACGACGACACCCAAAAAGTATAAAAGATAGTGCGAAATGTGCTCGAGGGCAATCAGGATGGAAGGGCTTGCTTACGCCCCCCTACCAAATACGATGTGTGCGGCAGGGCTACCGAGCGGAGGTTGAGAGGTCGTCGAAGAGCGGTTTGAGTACCAAAGGGGCTACCCAGCAAGATCCCTGGCTTGACAAATTTGGGGCCTTGCTTACTACAGTAGATAACTGCCGCATACGAACAGCTACCTCCCACAGGCACGCCAGCGGGTTCACATGGTAACTAAGTTGGCATGTCGCGGTCGCTCGTAGGAGCGAACATGCGAGCCCGCGGGTGCCCTCGGGAAACCATGGGCGCGCCCACGGGTGACCGCGAACAAGCACGATACAGTACGCGACAAAAGTTAAAAACAAAACTCCTACTTTGGCTAAGGCTCGAGGCTTATTGTGATGTCAACGTTGAGCACAGGCTCTTAACCCCTTTAGAACCCCGAACCCCGTCCCTATACTACTATCAAGTAAATGTGTCCCCAAAACGGGTTTCCAGTTGTAAAAGGGTTAAAGGCTGTTATAGATGATTTGGAGCGGCGTCCTTGCTAAGCACAAATGCTTAGCCGTAAATTCTTAAACGACGTAAAAACTCAGCCTGAAATTCTTAACTGCCAAATTCTTAACACATGTCGCGTACTGTAGTGCAAACTGTGCACTACAGGCGCACACCACCCACTGTTGGTAGGGACACATATTCACAGCCGTCTGCACTACCACTGATGTTGACGCGAACGCATGCATGCGGCAATACACCTTCTAGATGTGCGTCAGCCTTGGAATCGCTTTCGTTACGCTATTTGCTTCGGCAAAGAAGCCTGTTAAGCCTGTTACACATACAGACTACGCCCCATTAGCCCACCAGGCGGTCAAGTGTTCCATACCAGGTGCTGGAATAGCAACGATCCTTGTTGGCATGCATTCGGCAGGGCGGGCGCTTTGGCCACGTACGAGTACCGATTTGTACACGTATTCGTTCGTAAACATTTAGCATAAGGAGCATCGAGATGTTTTCTTCAGAAACGCCCATTACTTTCACATGAGAACAGCCATCCAGGCATGACACTGGGTCGTTGCAGAACTCATGGTCGAAGGCTTGGGCTCCACTGCGTGTAAAATCATATTCAAACAATCACAAGCACGCCGCTTTCGCTTGCACATAGACCATTACTGATTACTTTGATCGAACTCACAACTGACGTATTTGAAGTAGATATATAAAACAGCAGCAAAAGTTGAGACCGAGCAGGAGAGTCACGTCACCGAAACGCTGCCTAAAACCAATCGACGAGCGCACCTAGTCTCTGGGCTGATAGGGGTCGCCGGTAGCAAGCGGCAAGCACATGGCTCTTAACTGCGGTTGCAGTTTGTCCAGCAGGTAGTTTGTCCAGCAGGTAGCTTGTCTTTTGGGCAGGTCAGGTCACCCCCCGAGTCATCGGGTTTCCACCTATGTTATCGGCGGTTTACAGTATGACACGTAGGGGACTATGGGCCTGGGGCGAAGAGGCCTCCAGCAGTCTCTTCCTTGTTGTCATACCTCAAGGTAGGGGACGGTGAGACTCAAGGCCCATAGCAGAGCACCTGCACCAATAGCTGAAGGCCTTGTGTTTGGCACTTCCTTTCCACCAAAAATCGGACGACACGTGAACTACAGCAGGTGCGCTTGTGCATGGGTTTTGGGCATTGCATATGCTATGGTCAAATTTGTGTGGAGGCCAACGCATCGAGCTAGTGTGCATGGATGGGGTTTTCGAAGCATCCATCGTGACATTGCTAGCTAGATTTGCCTCATGTGAGCACAGTCGTGGCGTCGAGAACGCACGCAATACGTGCTGCTCGTGTTCGGTGCTTGCCGATGTTATGACCGACGTGTTTGAATGGCCCCCGTCGTCGTTTTTTTTCGGTACGTATGATATGCGTATGTATCGTACTCGTATATCCAATCTTTGCATTGACTTTTAGACTGGTTTTCGTATCCCACCGGAGAGCTGGTGGTGTTTTTGTTCCATGCGATCGTGGTAAAACCTTCAGTCAGTTGACTACTACAGTACGTCGACAGCTGTCTTTAACAATTTTTTCATAATTATATGCATATCGCCATATCGGAAAAAACGACGAAATATCGTCAGGACAACTGTGGAACCACTTGTCTACTGTTGGAACCACTTGCCTCCAATTTCACTTTGTTTTATAGAGGGCGTTAGCCAAAAAACGGCCCACCGGGGGTATTTCGTGCCTTTTGCCGGTACAGACAGAGGAAATCCCTATAAAAATCACCTTGTATGGGCTATATGCTCATTGGTCGAAGCACCGCCATGCCGGCAGATCGCGCAAAAAGCCTGGGTACATGGATATATAGCCAATCGCGTTTTTATACATATTTATAGCTGGCACCGTTTTCTGGCATTTTTTTATCGTTTTCTGGCGTGCAGAGCACCGCTCGACCGCTCGATGCACCTGCCAGACCTGGCCAAGGTCGACCCCGTCAACAAGTATACATCATTAGTATTGTTATTAGTATTCTATTTTTTTGCTCATCTCATTTATTATTCTAGCAAATTGTCTTTCTCCTTCTCCCTCCCTCGACGTAACTCAGATCCGGGGTCACTGAGCAGGCTCTTTTCCCCCCTCCCCACTACGGTACGCGCCTTCGTTTTTATCGCGAGAAGAATTCAGCACTTTCTTCC
>JBBMKB010054337.1:0-15844 GCA_037833945.1 Alaria marginata | reverse complement strand
GGGGGTGGGTTGACCCGAGGACTGTCGGTAGGTGAGGAGAAAGGTCATATTGGGGCTGGGGCTGGGGCTGGGGCTGGGGCTGGGGTTAGGGCTCGAGTGGGTGGGGGTCTTGGGCTTGGGCTTGGGCTGGGACTGGATTTGGGGATAGGGCTGAGGCTAGGGCTGGGCTTGCGGCTAAGGCCAATAATTTGGAAGAAGTAGGGTTGGTGGAGCTGTGAGTCGGCAGGATTTCATGACTAAAAACTAATCGGTAGGTGCCGTAAGCCAACATAGCGGCTTTAGTCGGCAAGTCGACTGCGAAACCAGCTGATGGTCAGCCTACTTGCTGACTAAAGCAAGGAGAACCAAGCGAGCCAAAGCAGCCCCTCCCCAGCCGAAGGGGCCCCGCCAATTAAAGAAAACAAAATCTGTATTAAACACTCTTTCCTAAGAGTATGGAAACCCAGTAAGTCAGATAGTCGGCACCTCCGGAAAACGACTAACTATTTGTTCGACTAGTGACTAGTTGGTGACTTAATTCGTGCCGATTGACAACTCTAAGGCTTAGGGCTTGGGCTAGGGCTCGAGATTGGACTAGGTCGGGTGTGAGGCTCGGCCGTGAGCTTGGACTGGGGATTGGACTAGGTCGGGTGTGAGGCTCGGCCGTGAGCTTGGGCTGGAACTCGGGCTGGGCTAGGGCTAACGTTAGGGTCGGGGCTGGGGCTGGCGATAGAACTAAAGTGGTGTTGATGCTTGGGCTGGGGTTGACGCTTAGACTAGGACTGGGGATACGGCTAGAGCGGGAGAGGGGCTTGGGGTTGGGCTTTGGCAGAGGCTTGAACGGTGTCTGACGTCGAGGCTGGGAATAGGACTCGGACTAGCACTATGAACAAAACTAAAGCGGGAGTAGGTTTGAGGTTTGGGCTGCCGCTGGGACTTGCAATAGGGCGGGGGTGTGGCCGGGACTAGAATTAGGTCTGCGCCTGGGTCTGCGGATAGGGTTGGGTCTAAGATTAAGGCTAAGGAAGGGTTTGAGCTTGGGCTTGGGCTGGGACTCGGACTGAAGCTGGGCCTAGGACGGGAGCAGAGATGGATCTCGGGTAGGGTCTTGAACTTAGGCTGGGGCTCGGGCTGGAGACACGGGAAAGGCTAGGACTAAGGTGGGATTGCAAGTGAGTGGGGGTGGGGCTGGGGCTGGTGCTACAGCCTAGGATTCAGCCGGGGCTCGAACTGAGGGTAGGGATACGAATAAAGCGCGATTGAGACTGGGGCTGGAGCTACGACTGGTGCTTGGGCTTGGGCTTGGGCTTGGGCTTGGGCTGAGACCCGGCCTGGGGCTGGGACTGAGTCTAGGGCTGGGGCTAGGGCTTGGGCTAGGACTAAGATGGGCGTACGATTGAAGCGTGGGCTTGGACGGAATCGGACTACGGCGGGTGTGGGGTTGGGGCTTGAGCTTGGGCTTGGGCTGGGGCTGGGGCTAGGGCTGGGGCTGGAGCTAGGGCTAAGGCTAGGGCTGGAGTTGCGGATGAGGATAGGACTGAGATTGGACTTGGGCTAGGGTTGCGATGGGGGCCAGGCTAGAACTGGTGATAGGGCTAGAGCGGGACAGGAGGTGCGGCGTAGGTTTTGGCAGAGGCTGGAATTGGGGCTGCGGCTGGGGCTAGGGCTAGGGCTAGGGCTAGGGCTAGGACTAGGACCAGAACGTGACTAGGGTTGGGGCTTAGGCTTGGACTGGGGCTCGGACTAGGGCGGGGGTGTCCCGTATTTGACGTAATAATCCACCCCAGGTGATAGGTAGTTCGCGTTCTGATTTTATTTATCACCCGCGGTGGTTTCCTGTGGTCGGGTGGTACTTATGGGAACCCAGGAATGGGACATGCATGATTTGAATTTATATTTATTTATCCCCGGGGGGTGGCTTCTCATGGGGGGGTGCTATCGAGGGAGATGATAGCAGTACGATGGGTAAAACTTCGTGCAAGTGGCACATGCACCCAGGCAGCAGGACAGGGTGATAACAAGGGGTTGTTACCGCGATTCGAGATAATTGGTGCGTTTTGACGCTTCTAGGCAGGTGCCAGGGGGGGTGATAACCAGGGGTTTATACGTAGCATCGCGTAGATATTCACGTCATGTTTGCGTATCACTTGATCTTAAAAGCGACATGGGGGAATAACAAGGGGGTGACAGCTAAACGAGTAGCAGTACCCGTATTGTTTGCATGTATCCCTTGATCTCAAAGGGCTTTGATGTTCCCGTTGTCCTTCTATACATATACTTTACCGTGTACCGGTATCAGCGATGATACCGATAATGCTTCCCGTTTGAAAGCCGAAGGTGCTAGTCAGCAGCCCGTACTTGCTTCAACAGCGAATGGCCCGGGAGTGGTACCGGTACCTGTTGTTCTCCACGACGTGTGGCGCCGGAAAATGCGTTCGTGTGAACCCCGGGTGATATTCGCGAGTGTATTGTTTGGAAGGTGATCGGCCCAGGGGGGTAGAATCTCAGGGAACCCAGGTGATAATGGACATGTTTTATTCGAACTTTTCTTTTTTCATCGCGGGGGGTGGTTTCCTGTGGTGGGGTGGTATCTAAGAGAAGGGTGGTGTTTTACTTCAAATACGGTAGCTGGAACTAGGGCAAGGGCTCGGGTCGGGGTTGGGGCTAGGGCTAAGGCAGGAGCGGGGCTTCGACTTAGGCTTTGACTAAGGCTAGGCGTAGGACTGGTGCTAGGATTTGGACGGGGGCGGGGCTGGCACCTGGGCTGGGGCAGGGGCCTGGGCTTGGCTTGGGGCCTGGGCTAGGGCTTGTACAAAGGTGAGGGTGCGGCTGGGGCTGGGGTTGGGGCCAGGGCTAAAGGAGAAGTGATGTTTGGGCTCGGATTTCGTCAGATGTTGGAACGGAGAATGGCATTGACGGTAGGAATTATGCAGGAGCTACCAAGGGCTCACAGATAGCGGAAACAAGGTTAGAGTTTGGGCTGGTCGGGTCTTGGGCTGGGGCTTGAGCTCGGACTAGGGTGAGGGTGGGGCTGGGGTTTGAGCTGGGGTTAGGACTAACGCTGCGGCTGGAACTGGGGCTGTGGCTAGGACTAAGGCGGGATTGGGGCTGGTGCTGGGGCTAGGAATGGAGCTAGGACTAGAGCGGGAGAGGGTCCGGTGCTTGGGCCTGGGCTTGTGATGAGGCTGGGACGGGGGATGTCGTTGAGTCCGGGGCTGGGGCTGGAATCAGAGCCAACACTAGAGTGAGGATGGAGGGTTGGAGTTTGGGCTAGGGCCTGGGCTCGGACTAGAGCGGGGGTGTGGCCCGGACTGGCACTTCGACTAGGGCTGGTTCTTGGGCTGGGGTTGGGGCTAGCACCAAGTTCGGGGAAGAGGCTTTCGATAGACTTGGGCTGGGGCTGGTACTGTGGCTGGGGCTAGGACTAGGACGGGAGCCGGGCTGGAGCTGGGTCTTGGCTATGGCTTGAGCTGGTGATGGACTTGGGCTTGAGCTGGGGCGGGACATAAGGTCAGAACTAGGAGTAAGATGGGATTTGGGCTGGGTATAGGTCTGGATCTGGATCTGGAGCTGGGGCTAGAGCGGGAGAGGCGCTTGAGCTAGGAATTCGGCTGAGGCTAGGTTGGGGCTAACGCTGGGGCTGGGGCTGGAGCGAACACTTGGGCGGGAGTAGGATTGGAGCTATGATAGGGCTTGGGCTAGGGCTCGATCTACGGTGGCAGAGGGGCTGAGGCTTGGGCTTGGGCTAGGGTTGGGGCTGGGGCTGGGGCTGGGACTAGTGTTCATGCTTCAGCCGGGACTTGCACTGAGGCGAGGACTAGAGCGAGGGTGAGGCTGGGGCTGAGGCTGGGGCCGGAGCTGAGGCTAGGGCAAGGACTAAGGTAGGAGCAACGCCCGTACTGGGGCTGAGGCCGGGAGAGGGGCTAAGGCTACAACGGGGGAGGGCTTGGAGCTGGGGTTGGGCTGAGGATGGGGCTGGGGCTGGGGCTGGGGCTGGGGCTGGGACCGCGTCTAAGGCTTAGGCTGGGCCTAGAGCTGGGGCTAGGGCGGAAGAACAGTTGGGACTCGGGCTGGGGCTGGAACTCGGACTAGGGCGCTAGCGGGGCTGGGGTTTGGGTGTGGGCTGGAACTGACGCTGGCGCTGGGGCTGGGGATAGAGCTACGGCTCGGGCTAGTTCTGGGACTGGAGCGAGGACAAGGGCTAGAGCGGGGCTGTGGTTGAGACTGGGGCGTAGGCTGAAGCTGGGGCTGGAGTTGGGGCTAGTTCTAGTGCTAGGCCTAAGGCAAGAAATGGGCTTTGTCGTAGGTTTTGGCGGGGGCTGGGACTAGGGCTGGGGCCAGGACTAGGATGGGAACAGGGTTTGAACTTGGGCTTGGGCTTTGGCTCGGGCATGGGTCTAGGCTAGGGCTTGGGCTTGGCTTGGGGCTGGGGCTAAGGCTAAGGTTAGGGTTGGGACTGGCGCTGGCGATAGGAATAAGGTTGGGTTGGGGCTGGGGCTGAGGGTAGGACTCGGGCTAGGGCTTGGCCTAGGACTAGGGTGGAAGTCGAGCTGGGGCTTGGACTGGGGTTGAGCTCGGACTAGGGCGTCAGTGGTTCTGGGCGTTGGGCTTTGGTTGGGTATGCGGTTGGGGCTAGTGGTAGGGCTGGGCTAGGAGTAAGGCGGGAGCAGGGCTTGTGCCTGGGCTTGGGCTGTGGCCGTGGCTGTGGCTATGGCTGTGCATGTGCCTGGGGCTAGGGCCCGGAGAGACGCTAGGCCTAGCACTAGGGCATGATTAGGGTTTGGAGCCTGGGCTGAGAATGGGGCTCGGACTAGGGTGATAGTAGTGCTGGGCATTGGGGTGAGGTTGGGAGGTTGGGCGTGGATTGGGGCTGGGTCAAGGTTACGCTAGGACTAGAGCGGGAGCAGGGCGTGGGACTCGGCTGGGGCTTGAGTTTGGGCTGGAGCTGGGGTCAGGACCAGGGTGGGAGCGGAACTGGGGTATATGCTGGAGATTTCGGTCGGAATGCTGCCAGTACTTGAGCTTGCACTGGGGCTTGCGCCTAGGTCGGAACTGGGATTGGGCCGTGGATTGACGTTTGGCTGAGGTTAGAGAGTGGCCTGGGGTTGGAGTTGGGACTGAGTATGTTCACAGTTTGGGGGTGGACGTGGGACTAGGGCTGGCCCTCACGTGAAGTCTGGGGCTGAGGTTAGAGCTAGGATTTGGGCGGGAGTAGGGTTGGAGTTCGTGCTATTAATAGGGCTTGGACTCAGACTAGTGCGGGAGTGGGGCTGGGGCTTGAGCTGAGGCTTGGGCTGGGGCTGGGGCTGAGGCTAAGGCTACGAATAACGTGGGGCTGGGGGGGGGGTTGGGGCTGGGACTGAAGCTGGCGCTAGGACCAGATAGGGCGAAGGGCCTGGGCTCGGGCTCGGGTTTGGGCTGGGGCTCGGGCTGGGGCTCGGGCTGAGGCCGGGGTTAGGGCTAGGGCTTGGACGGCAGTGGAGGTTGGGCTTGGGTTGGGACTCGGTCTCGGACTAGGGCGGGAGTGAGGCTGAGGCTTGAGCTTGGGCTGAGGCTGAAAGTGGGGCTAGGGTGAGGCTAGGGCTGCGACTGGGGCTGCAGCGAAGACTAAGGTGGGACTAGGGCTGGGGTCTCAGGTTGGGACTAGGACTAGGGTTAGGGCTAGAGCGGGAGAGGGGCTGGGGCTTGGGCTTTGGCTGAGGCTGGAACGGCGGCTGTGGCTAAGGCTGGGGCTGGGGCTGGAGCTAGTGCTGGAACTAGGGCTTAAGTAGGGCTCGGGCTTGGACTGGGCTGGGGCTTGGGCTAGCACGGGGGTGCGGTGTGGACTGGAGCTGCTGCTAAGGCTGGGGCTGGGGCTGGGGCTACGACTTAAGCGGCACAGGAGCTAAGGCTCAAGATTGGGCTGTGGCTGGGACTAGGAATGGGGCTAGGACTAGGAGAGGAGAGAGGCTGGGGCTTGGGCTTGAGCTTGAGCTGGGTATTTGGCTTGGGCTTGAGCTGGAGCTAGGACTAAGGCTAAGGCAAGGACTAAGGTGATATTTGAGCTGGGTGTGAGGCTAGGGTCGGGGTTGGGGCTGTGGCTAGAGCGTGGGAGGGGCTTAGGCTTGGACTTGGGCTGGCACTGGGACTGAGGCTGACACTGGGGTTGGGGCTGGGGCCGGGACTGGGGTTAGGACCAGGGTGGGAGTAAGGATGGGGCTTAGGCTTGGGAATTTGATTGAGAATACTGACAGAGCTTGGACTGAAGCTTGGGCATAGGTCGGGGCTAGGGTTGAGGCTACGGATGGAGTTTGGGTAGGAGCTAGGGGCTGACCTGGGATTGGAGTCGGGGTCGGGCATATTAGTACGTCGGGGGCCGGAAGTGGGGCTAAGGCTGCAGCTGAGGCAAGAGCTAGGACTAGGGCGGGGGTAGGATTGGGACCCCGACTCGGGCTAGTGTGGGAGTTGGGGTGGCGCTTGGCCTGGGGTTAGTGCTATGGCTACGACGAAACTAGGTGCGGAGGTGGGGCAGGGTCTCGGGCTTAGGCCGAGGCTGAGAGTGAGGCTGGAGCTGAGGCTAGGGCTAGGCTGGGGCTCGTAGTCCTATAACTAGGGCGGGAGTAGGGTTAGGGCTTGGACTGGGGGTGGGGCTCGGACTAGAACGGAGCTGGTGCTGGGCCTTGGACTTCAGTCGGCGGTGGGGTTGGGGGTGGGGTTGGTGTTGGGGCTAGGGGTAAGACTGGGGTTAGGACTATGGCGGGAGCAGGACTGGTGCTAGTGCTAGTGCTGGGGGTTGGGCTAGGGTAGGAGTGGGGCTGGGGCGTAAGCCGGGGATTTCGTTGGAAATGCTGCAAATACCTGGGCTCGGACTGGAGCTTAGGCTTGGGCCAGAGCTGGAGTTGAAGCCGTGGATAGGTTTTAGGTTGGGGCTAGGATAAATCTGTAATTGGAGTTGGGCTTGGGCAAGTTTATAGGTCGGGGGCCGGAGATTGGGCTAGAGCTGGATATAGGGCTGGGGTTGGGCTGGGGTTGTAGATATCGCTAGGATCGTGGTTTGGGCTAGTACGGTAGCTGGCGTTTGAAGCCCGGCTAGGACTGAGGCTTTGGCTGGGGCTTAGGGGCTGTGGGGCGAATTCTACGATAGGGGTAGCATGTTTTAGCTAAACACGATTTTGACTGATGGTGCTTCTCAACTGAGGGACTATCCAATATCGTTGGAACTCCATTTGTGTTTCATTGCGTACCTAGGCCATTGGGAATGTTCGTCAGGCCAAGCGTATTATTGTTTTGAAACCAGGTTTTGGGCGAAGTAAAGAGCTCCTCATGTGAGGAGTCTCACAACATTTAGGCGCACCCCTACTGCCGTAGCAGTCTCTTCTGTGTAGTTTTGGGCTTGTGCTGGGACTTGAGCGGTGAACGAGGCCTGGGCTTAAGCTTGAGCTGAAGCTGGGGTTGGGGCTGAGCTGGGGCTAGGGCTGGTGCTAGGGCGGGAGTAGTGCTGGGGCTTGGTGTTGAGATTGGGTAAATAGTGCTGCTAGCGCTCAAGCTGGAAGGTGGATTTGGATTGGAGCCAGACCTGATACTGGGGGTGAAACGGGTGGTGGAGCTCGGGTGGAAGCTGGGGATGGGGTTTGGATCAAGGTTGGAGTGAAGGCGGGGCCAGGGGCGAGGACCGGGGCGGGGGCTGGGGCGGGGGCTCGGGTTGGGACTCGGTCCTGGTCTCGGTCTCCGCTGGTACTAAGAAGGAGGCTGGGGCTGGAACTTGGGCTTGGGCTTAGGCTGGAGCTTGGGCTCGGCATGAGATTACGATTGCTGCTGAGGATCGGACTCGGGCTGGAGCTTGCTTGGGCTAGAGCTGCGGTTTGGGCTGGGACTTGGGCCGGAGTTGGTACTCGGGCTTGACTTACACCGATGCCCCGGGCTGGGCCCGGGTCTGGGGCTACGGCTCGACTGGGGCTGGGGCTGGAACTTGAAGTGGAGCTAGGACTCGGGCCGAAGATGGGCCTAGGGTTCGGGCGGATGGGCTTAGGGTTCGGGCGTGCACGAGGCTCCAGCCGGAACCGTATCTGGGGCTTGCGCTTATACTGATGTTGGGGCTGGGCTTGGGGCTCGGCCAGGGGCTGGGGCGTGCACACCGGCTTGGGCTGGGGCCGGGGCTGATACTATATATGAGCCTGAGGGTGGGGTTGGGGCCACATTCGGTATCGAACTGAGGGCTCACACTGAATCTGGGGCTGGGGCTGGGGCTGGGGTAAGGTTAGGGTTCAGGCCTGGGCTGGAGTTGGAGCTGGAGCTAGACAACGCCTGAGGCCAGGGCTGACGTTCGGGCTGGTGCGCAGGTTAGAGCTAAAGTTGGGGTTGGACTGGGGTTGGGAATGCTGCCAGGACTTGAGCTTGGATTGGAGCTTAAGCTTGAATTGCAGCTGGGGTTAAGGCTGCTGATGGACTAGAATTGGGGCTGAAGGTGGGCCTAGGATTGGATTTGGGCGGGGTCTACGTCGGGTATGAGACTACATTGACAGCTGCGATTGCGGCTGGAGCTTAGGGTGGGGTTGACGCTTTGGCCCACCAAACATAGGAGGTAGGGCCTCGTCCCCAAAGTGGCGTTTCCTAATAGATTTCTTCAACTGTATGCTAGCCATCATTACTAGAAAGCTCAGTTCTGACCTTGCCCATCCTGCCTTCAATTAATTACGGGAAATTAGCGCCCCGCGGCAGACCCCAGCTGCAATCGCGGCCGCCGCAACAGCAGCAGCCGTCACCGGCAGCTTCATCAGGGGGAGGGAGTGCAGGAGGAAGAGGAGCAGGAGGGTCGCGGCCGCCAAGCGGCGAGCGCTATATCATAAACCACGTGCCCGGTGGCAAGATTGGTGCGGCACGGGGGCATGTCGAAAACAACTGACAGCACGGGCTCTGCCGTCAGGCAGAGCCAACCGAGAGGGGGGCAGGGACGAGATAAGAGAGAACTATCTTCGCAGACGCCGAGAGGTACGCAGGACGTCGCAATGCACCCACACCCGGGTCGGTGTCACCGGTCTTGGTTCATGGTGATAATGAGTTTCCGAGAGACAGAATCAGTGCATTACGCAGCAAAACGCTTGAAGCAATGTCTCGGCAACCGTCGCGGCGGCAGGAAGATACATGCAGTAAAGTAGATGTGCGGGGTAGCAGCAGGCAAGGTCAATCGTTACACTCAAAGCATGTCTAACAGAATACCAATCCTAGTCCATCGCCCCGAGAACGCACATGAACTGATATCAGAGAAGGTAGGAGGGCGATTAGATAGCCATCTTCGCACAGACAGTGCTTTTTCTGCTTTTGCGTGCGTCGGAACAGCAAGCCAGATCAACCCATCAATCGGATTTTTCGCTCAACACAGTGCATGCAAGAGTCGCACATTAGGAAAAGGGGGTACTCGAAAAAGAGGACTTAAAAAAGTGTTTACTCGATACCGGTATAGTGACAACTCGGGGACTTTCAAACTGAACAGAGGGTCGGACGAGACCACTTTCTTGCGAATCAGAACAGTGCCGAGGCTGCGAAAGGGCCAGAGCAGCAGGCTGTGTGTGAGCACAGATCAAGGTTACTTTATTTCGCAGATCGAAAAAGCATTGGTTGTGGGAACTCTCACACCACAGCACAAATCAGCAGGATCAGAGGGCAGGAATACCCTTCTTCTGCGCGAGTCGAAAAAGCATCCATCGTGCAGAAGGCTCAACCCAGGAGGGCCACCCACCCGCTCAGTAAAGCAGATACCCCACAGAAGCAGAAAATTCGCAATTAGCTCCCGCCCACCGGCGCGTACTACTTTAGAGGTACTATTAGTCCAGCCCTTTTTGGCGTTTTTGTTTCTAAATGACGGGGCTCCTTACCCCAAAAGTGTCCGAACGTCATTCTCGTTTTGCACTATATGATTCGTTTTGTATGCCTAGGCCGTGGGTTCGGTAATCGGATTGCACCTTCAGTTCACTCAAAATAAATATTTGTGGGGGATATGGAGCTCTCCAAGTGAGATAACATACCTCAGAAAACAAAATGTTTGGTGCACCTTTTCCGTAGCATGTGTCCACCAGTATGGATGCGGTTTCACCTCATCAGCAAGAGTTGGAGCACATGCACAGAGCAGAGCAGGCAGAGGGGCCGCGAGGGCAAGGGCAAGTAGAATCGCCAGCACAGCAGTCAGAAGTTAGCGCGCTGGTATCAATCGACGCGCGGAAGATTGGCGGGTCAGCACGTTCACGGCTTCCCTATGTGGAGACACTAAGTCGAAGCAACACAAAATGCATGGTGCAGCAGTGGCACGTTCAAAAGTCCAGACTCGGAAAATATGACCTCGACTCACAGGAAAGATAAAACCCGCTTTGCAGGCTAGCCAACATGTTTTGCACAACCATGATCCGAGAGCATCAAGGAGTCGTGGGAGACGTAGCCTGCCTGATAGGAGGATCTTTGGTAGCCCCATCGACAGACTCCGTGCACACACAGCGATACCTGTGACCTGAAAGGCTTTCGGGCAGTGAACTAGGTGGTCACGATAGCCACAGGAGGGGTGCCCGGTGAACGCAGTAGCTTCGTGCGCAGATCTCGAGCGCGCGTATCAGAACGGAAACCATAGCAGTGTCACCGAGCATCTGCCGGCAATCTGGAAGACAATCGGGGAAGAGGTCAGGCGCCAAAAACGCTTAGTGATACAGAAATATCGGCCCCGCACGAAGTTCCCAACACTAAGAATCTCTCCGTTTGCGGCTGTCTTGACACACAAGGTTCGGATGACTCATTTTCTTTCGTTCGATGTGCAGAGCAGAGATAAGACAGGGGGTCTAAAAAACAGAGACACTGACGCCGGTACCCCAATGCCTGTGCGCCGAAGCGCTGTCACCTAAGTTTCTAGACGGACTCGTGACCTCGAGAAATATGTTCCCAGTAGAGAGGATACTGATGAGAAGTATCCCACGGTAGGGTTGCACGTTTTGGGGTCAAAAGTTCCTGACCGGTTGAGCTCCTGAAGTGAGGAACTACCGGTTGGTATGATCATTCTGCAAGTGCATTGGGTTTGGGGCTAGCGGATAAAAACGTTGATCGGGTTCCGCGAACGAAAACCTTGGAAGTCATGTTTCGGGTGATATATTGAGCTCCTCACGTCAGGAGCTCAGCAACGTATTGCTGCACCCCTACCGTGGGATGATTCATGAGCAAAGCCGACGTGCCCGGCGCTTTCCGGAACGTGAGAGTAGACCCGGGCAAAACCCACATTTTTTGCTACGCTGCAGGAGACCTGGTATTGTAGTGCTTGGTTTTGGTTTGACGTTCGGGTGGTCGGGATCATCGGGGTGCTGGGGCGTCATGTCGGCGGCGGCCGCACACGCACACTGTAACACCACACTCGATTCAGCTCAGCTTTTAGACGAAATAAAACAGACGACGGCCCACATAAAGGTGGTGGAGCGTTGGGAAGATGGAAAATCAACCGCCCGATACTGCCGGACGCAAAAAGTAGAGTGCACAGCGGGGGAGAAAACATCGACTCATTCTTCATGACCGTGTATGTATGACAACTACACAGTACCTACAAATCAGAATACACCGCTCTGACGACGACACGACAGCCTTACCTACGTCAACCTCGTTTGGTTCGGATCACGTGCGGTTGGTTGAACCGGGGCAGGCAGGAGTAACGCCCATTTGAGCACCCCAGAAAAACACACACCGGGACACCACGATCGACGCGTTGTTAGGGTCCACCGTCAACTCTCACACAATGAGAACTTCGGTTCAGCCCGAAAATACTGAAACGATACAGAGATTTTTGTTTAAGCAGTCGCCCCAAAGCAGGAGACGAGGGACGTGCTTGTCATGGCCTTATCATAGCTGGCAAGTTGGGGAATATCACGTATGTAGTACGGGCCGGTGGGTATTTTGCTTGGCGCTTGTTGCGGCTGGCCGGGATGCACGACCTCAGGAGGTAGAAAAACCAGAACCGTGCGGTAGGACTCGGTAGAGGGTTTCACGCTGACCTTCTCTTCTGGAAGTGGGCTATATATATCACGAACTACTACAAGAAGGCGAGGCGATTAGCCCCCCCTGCTACACGGCGAGAAAACGACCCACAAAACGGCGCTGTCTATCTGACGCCAGGTTTGAGGCAGGGGGTGGTTTTGGGGTCGAGAGGAAGATATTTTGGAGGTATGATTTGCCACGAGAACTGACCGCGGAACTAAAGAGGAACGCCGACCGGCAAGAGACCTGTACCACCACGAGGATCCTGTTTAGAGGTATCTGGCATGATCGTGACTGCGTGGGTCATGCTTGGACTACAGTAGTAGGAGACCTTGCGGATGCCAAGGGGGATCCAATTATGATGCGCGGTGACAACATGGTAGTGGCAGTTTGGATCTCTCCATGCGGGGGGGGCGAGGGACAAACGAGCGTACTTAGTCATGAGAATGCTCGGGCGTCTCGAAATCAAGGGGGGCTGGAACCACACTGCAAAGCACATTGCTGGCACAAATAACATTTTAACGGATGGTACCTCGAGTTGACCTCGTCCGACTATGGCAGGCAAGGTCAGAGAGCTAACCAACTCTTAACGAGTGGTCGGAACAAGACACAAGAAAGTGTGGGAAAGGAATGTTTGATACCGTACTTGAAACAAACAATATTATCAGCAAGCATGATGATTTTATATGGAACCTAATGATGCAGAACACGGCTGATTCGCGTGCATGATGATGTATGTCCCTTGACCAATATACGGCATGCATGTCTACTGTTTGCTCAAGCCCCTGCAGATCCAGGAGGCAACAAGGGAGGACATACGGAAGAGGTGGCGCGTTTAGTGGAAACGCTCGCGCTCGGTTCAGTCGCGAAGAGTACTCAGAAAAACTATCTAGCGAAATGGAACACCTGGGTGGATCAAAGAGATGCACGCGCAGGGTAAATAATCGTGGTTGCTTATGCTTACCGATCCCAATGAAGTGATGTCTGATCTGCTCAGGTTCATGGCGTCCCGCTGTTACGTGCATACTAATCGGCAGCCTACTGTTAGAGGATACTTAGCAGCGATCAACTTCTTCCACACTATGGTCGCAGGGTGGGAGTTGCCGACGTCACATTTGCATGATAGCGGCAGTGGGAAAGGGGATAGACTGGGCGCACGACATGTCTAAAACGAAAGCACAGGTTAGATTAACACTGATGACGTGGTCACTGTTATCGCAAGGGCGACAGGTACTCACGAGCATGGAAGACGTTGGACATGTCATGCGGTTAGGACTCACAGTGTCATACTTTCTGTTGTGCAGAGCGTCAGAGTTGGGGACATAAATAGGCGGACGGGAAACTTCACCCCGAGTTTAGTTTGACGCGAGACTGCCTATTTTTTTTCGCGCGGAGGAGTGCAGGTTGAGTTTGGGAAGAGATCGATCGACCGCCACGGCAGTGCAGGTCAGATTTGTGGCGTCGAAGTGTGACAAAAAAAAGAGCAGGGTGCACAATTACGCGAACGAGGTTGTCGAATGAGAGGGGGATGGAGGGGGGCGTCGATGGGAGCCTCCGAAGCTCCACTGGAACTAATTGCTAAACGTGCACCTCCAGCTGCCAGGGGGGACGCCGCTGACAGTCAGGGCGACGTCGCGCGGTTGGAAAGTTTTTACTATGACGGAAAAGCGGTGACCGCGTTTCGGACGGGTTCTACTTTGGAGTTACTATTAGAACAGGACTTTTTGGCTGAAATTCCTTTTGAGTGACGGGGCTTTTTTAACCCAAAATCGTCGGAATGACAATCTTGTTCTGCAATATGATTTTTGGCATACCTAGAAGCCATCGGATACTACTACTGGGGTAATGTAGTCCGTCGGGTTGCACTTTCAATTTTCTCGAAACCAGTTTTTGGGTGGGGCGAAGGGCTCCTTCAAGCGAGGGGCCTTTGAAAAAAAAGGGCGTTATAATGTTAATACTGATTAAAGCAGCATGTGTCCACGGCTTGTGGTAGGAAGAAGCGAGATGTAGACCCCATCCATGCAGTTCGTGCTACACTCAGGGAGAATCGGCCAGGGGGGTAGTTTGCGGCGCAAGGTATTTCGGAGTTGTAAATTCAGGGCGCAGGAAGATGGAGGTCTAGGGTTTTTATGACATATGTAAGGGAAGCAGAGAGGAAGGGGCTGGCGTGGTCTCTGCAGCACTCGCAAAAACACATGTGCTTGGGAAGTACGTTTAGTCCAGGCCACCTTATTATGGTGTGAGGGGTATAGATAGCCCCGCTGCAAATGGAGCAGGGCTAATCAGAGTTCGGGTTGGCCTGATTCATTAAACGTTGGAGGAGTTTCACAGGAGGTTAAGGGGGGGAGGTTGAGATGCCCCCATCACGCGGGCGCGGCTGTTCGTGGTGTATGATACTCGTATCATATAAATACGTAGATTATTTTTATTTTGCAATCTTGCAAGACGGAAAAGAGGTCTACAACATTATCCATAATTCTCGAGCCATACTGATACGTCGTTAGACTCAGGTCGACGAGAGAAGAAAGTGCTAAATTCTTCTCGCGATAGAAATGAAGGCGCGTACCGCAGTGGGGGGGGGGGAGAAGAGCCTGCTTAGTGACCCCGGATCTGAGATACGTCTAGGGAGGGAGAAGGAGAAATACAAATTGCGAAGATATTAGATGGGATGAGCAAAACAAAAAAAAAAAAAAAAATCCTGGCAAACGGTATACCAGGTACCAGGTACCAGGTACCAGGTACTTCGAATGAAAAAATGAAAAAAACAAAAACAAATTGCGTATAATACGTCGTAGTGTATACAGCAGTAGTATAGCGACTGGCAACCCGTGCCACCGGTGCCCCGTGGGGTTTTAGTTTGTTGTTGTTGTTGTTGTTCTCTCATTAACTCATTGCAAAAATCAAGTCCGTGGTCTTAGAAGGGTCCTATTCCCAGAACTTTACCACCCCGTAATTTACACCACACATGTTATGGAGACAGACGGAGACACGTTTTGTATACGTATATCAGTGTTGTTGCTGTTCTCACATTAAACTCGCATACATCATCAAGTCCCTGGTCACAGAACAGGCTCCATCCAGTTATTCTGGAGTGGAAGAATACCCCTCCCTGCCAGGGGCAAAAATAAAACAAACCGAAAGTGGTATATATACACGAAAATATCAAACGCGTTGTTGACCTCTCTACTTCTCCTTGACCTGACGACGATCTCCTTACCCACCACATTTCATCCCTTCGATCGCAGAAGAAGCACCTCGAAAAATCTGTCTCAGCCGCACGCAGGCACTGACGTATGTATGATGTTCTTCGACGTATACGCTACTTGCGGTTCTTCTTTTCTGCTCACTTTATTGACGGTGCCCAGAAACCTCTCTCTTCAGGCCTCTACACATTTAAATTTTCTGATTTTTATTTGACTCGTTTGGAAATCACAGACAGAAAACTCGACAAAGATAACTGACCACCACTGCAGCAGCAATAAGCATCAGCCGCCCGACGAAGCAGCGAGGTCTACTGCTGCTGCTTCATTCAGGCTGTTAGGGGATGATGGTGCTCTGAATGCCGAACTCAAATGATAGGGACTTTTGTACGACACACACACACATATCGCAGCATGTCCAGCAGTTGGAGTGGGGTGTGCCCATTTTGAGACCACCGGGTTGAAGAGTTTTCGGGAGTTAAGACCACCAGGTAAATCGGCTTGTCACGAAAAACAAACTACAGTACTTGGAATTAGGGTTGGACTACTTTGTTTGCGGTGTTGATGCTAAGTGAAAAAAAAAATACTTGACTCTTACTTTATTACAACTTATATCAGTTGTCTTTGAAATCGTAAGAATCCTTCGCTTTCCTGTTTTTGTACCGTTCGCCTGTCAGCCGGTCGACATT
>JBBMKB010054226.1:0-15854 GCA_037833945.1 Alaria marginata | reverse complement strand
AAAATGGCCATAACCTGGTGCCATAGTTGGCTTGTTTGGACTTGTGCCATTCCGAAAAAGTGGGCACGAAAAAAAAACAAAAACACCAAATGGGTCAGGCCCTACTCAGGGGTGGAATGTTATATTCTGAGCTCCTCCCATGACTTTGAAGATCTATTTTCGCGCAACTCGGCAAACGTATCTGTGTGCCAGTTTCCACAACGAATATGCCGATAAAGTTACCAAACCATCGGGAGTTCCATACTTGTGGAGCTGAACCCGTCCTAAACGTTTAAGCTAGAAAGGGGTATCCCTATAAGGTGTAATTATAACTAGACCATGACAAACTACCCGACACCCTTGGAATCACAATTTTATCAAGACTGGCGGTTGGGGGGGGTGTTGGGTAAGACGTTGCACGAGTTGTAGCTGCCCCACGAGGAGGTAGGGGTGACGCGGACCTCTAGCCATGAAGCGAGCCTCCGCGGGAAAGAAGACCAGATGTATCCTATTTTATTAACGCGCCAAGGTAGCCGAACCGTAGGGCATACCTGAAGGCAAACCAGAAATGAACACCGTGGGACCCTCTTGGACCGTTATCATGGAGTTCATAAATATAAAACACATTACCATTCATATGCTATCTCATCTACCATTTATACGTAGATCTTACCATGTCATACCTGTCACCAATCACAGCAAAAATGCGCCCCAATTCATATCACCGGAACGCGGAGATCCTCCACGATCTTACAGCCTCCCATGTGGCGGCGGTGTTGTCCTGCTATTATAGTATGCATTCCTACCTAATATCACCCAAAACCATCAAATGCAATATCCGAAGAAACCAAAATATCAAGTACCATGTACCTCCGAAAAATTCCAATCACCAATAACCGAAAAACTCCAACATCAAACAGGTAATCACCACCTAACTTTCCCGTCCGGGTTATTTGGTACGGTCATCAGTCTGGTGGATATTGGGTTGAAACGAGTATATCAATAACTCCAATCATTCAAAACCAAAATTCCAAGACAACAATCTTAAGTGTCAATCTCCTCCGCCTCCCTGCTGTCATAACACGTTAAGTGCTAATCATATACGCCAAACCACCATTAAAAAAATAGAAGTCAAAATAAACTCGCAAATTTCATCATCCAATACTCCAAAAAACAACAAAGTACTCCTAGTCCTCCATCATGGAAAAATATAAGTCAAAAGTGGCCTCCCAACTCCCCTGCACGATCAAGGTCATCAGACAATTTCACCAAACCAGCCAGGGTTCCCCTCAATGTATTAATATACCAAAATCCAAACATGTATTACTGCTCGTGCAATATTAGTGTGGATAGTGCAGTCCAATCCAAACACACACACACTCGGATTTTCTTAACTGAAAAAAATTACCTACGCAAAACTCTATATGTTTCCAAGTTTCTTAGTGTCAAAGCACTAAAAACCTCAAAAAACAAATACTAGGATCAAATGTGCCAGGTATGATAATGCGTGATAGCCATTCAGATGCCAAGATAACTGGTACCAGGTAACTTGACACCTGGCAGGTTAGAAACATACTACTGTAACTATATGCTTTCCGTATAATACGCATCAAGCGTCATCAGAATAATTCAACCGCACCACCCTCATTTTCTGCATACCGCGCTCATTTTCTGCATACCGCGAGAAAATTACTCACTGCTGCTACGGAAGTGGTGAACAATGGTTGATTGCTACAAAGCCATCAATTCCCTTGAAACAAGCAAAAGCGACGCAGCGAGCGAGCAATCGAGCAAACGAGCAAAAGCGAGCAAGCACAGCATGACATGCAATCGGCGTTGGTCTCGATACTGCTGCAAGGTGCTGTGCTAAAATAAGCTACACCACCATTATTAGCAATGTTACCTACCGCTACTTCCCCTTTATATATGCCCATACCGATCATCTCAGAATCGCACGAAACACAGCACAAACATCCTACTCAATTTCAAGCCACAAACGCGAAGATGAAGAAAACAAATGTTATTCCTCAAAACTCGCTACTACTATGATGTGCTCATAACACATATATTCCAGTTTTAGTATATCATCAAATCAGTCACGAATCATCGCAAGCAATCAAGCAAAAATAACTAGCTGAAAAAATCTCTAGTATAGCATCAGTAAAGGCAAGTATGATTCATTCAGAAACACATCATACCAGCTTCAGGGTGGTATCACACGAGGGCAAAGTGATAGCTAAACATCACTCCGCTCTCTGCCTTCTTATGAAAGAAAGTACATACCAGACGACTCGTCATCGTAGGAGATTACTTCTCCCGAACGCGCTCTCGTCTCCGCTGGGTAAGCTGACGCAAAGCCACCTCACTCCCCCAGAAAGCTCTGCCCCTCGCCCCCGTACCAATCCCGACGCGCTCCCAAGTGCATCCGTCAGTCGTATAGCTCCCCAAATCATCATCGCGCCCAAAAAAGCTCTCGTCATCAGCACCTGCGCCACCATCACCTAAACCATCACCAAACAGAACTTTCCTTTCAAGCTCCAAGCGTCTCTCGCCGCTGATACCAGCTCCGCTCTCGCCGCTGATACCAGCTCCGCTCTCTCCGTGCTCGGCTGCCATAATTGATAGCGGCCAAGGCTCCCGGGGCGGGGGGGCTAGTAGCTTTTTCTGCCTGTGCAGCAGCGGCGGCGAGTCCTGCGCTCCAAACTCCATCACCAATCGTCCGTCTCCCATAACCACCTTTCCATCGTGCACATCACGACCGGCTGGCGCCAGCCACCAAGCGGTAATATTACCGTCATCCAAAAAGGGGAGCGCTGCTCCTCAACTCCTTCTCCACCAGCCGCAACCACCAGACTACCCGCAACCACCAGATCCTTTCCCAGCACCCCCATCTCGTCTACACTGGCTTCCTCCTCCGGCGAGCACAACCGCGGCTGCGTTGCGTGCATTTACTGCTGGTGTCTTTCCAAATCTCCCACTAATTCCTCAAATATCTCCTTTTGCGCGGGCGTCCGAAGCAACCCGTTTTCCATGCTTTCGAGCAGCTCATCGTCTATCGACGAAGGCTCGCGGCACACTGGCTGCGATGCGAACAAAACCGCGAGATGCTTGCACAATGACTGCGGCTGCAGGGTGGTCTGGCTAGACGGTGGGGCTCCGCTCTCCTTGGCTAGTGCCCCCCCTCTGTCCGCTCGTGCCTCTACTTGCTGGTCTACGCTTGTCTTTTTGACGGTTTCTTGATGGTAATGTTGCTGATGCTGCCAGCGACGAGACGTCTTGTGCTACTGCTGGAGTTGATACTGCTGCTGCTGCCTGTATCGAAATATTTTCTGCCCCTGCCGGTACCGCTGCTGCCGGAGTTGCTGCTCCTGCTGCTGCTGCTGCTGCTGCTGGCGGTAGTGCTGTTGGTGAAGGTCCTCTAAGTCGCGCTATTCGTCGGGCGTCCAGTGCCCTATCCCGTTATCGGGTCTCCCCTTCAGCGATTCATGTCTCTACATAATTGCTCGAATCCAAGGTACATCGGCGGCGCCGTCGGCGATAATGATACCCATAATAACGCGCAAAGGCAGATTGCGTTACTCAGCATCCCGTACAACCCCACCTGGGTACCCGTCGTACTAGTATGTTGAGTAAGACGTTGCACGGGTTGTAGCTGCCTCACGAGGAGGTAGGGATGACGCGGAGCTCAAGCCATGAAGCGAGCCTCCGCGGGAAAGAAGACCAGATGTATCGTATGTTATTAACGCGCCAAGGTAGCCAAACCGTAGGGCATACCTGAAGGCAAACCAGACGTAAACACCGTGGGACCCTCTTGGATCGTTATCACGGAGTTTATAAATCTAAAGCACATGACCATTAATATGCTATCTCATCTACCATGTATACGTAGATCTTACCATGTCATACCTATCACCAATCACAGCAACAATGCGCCCCAATTAATACTACCGGAACGCGGAGATCCTCCACGATCTTACAGTACCGCCCTTCTTTACTAGGGTCATCCCACGGTAGGGATTGCACCGTTTGGGGTCAAACGTTCCTGACCGATTGAGATCCTGAAGTGAGGAACTACCGGCTGGTATACTCATTTTACGAGTGTATTTGTTTTGGGACTAGCGGGTGGACATGTTGATCGGGTTGCACCAGCGAAAATCATGGAAGTCGTGTTTTGGGTGAGATGTTGAGCTCTTCATGTCAGGAGATCAGGGACTTATTGCTGCACCCCTACCGTGGGATGACTCACTACCCCGCGCGTGTGTTACCATAGAGGTGGCACGTTTAGGCCAAAATGGTTTCCGAATGACGGGAGTCCTTCACCCACAATCGTCGAAATGTCATTCATGTTGGGCGATACGGGATCATTTGTATATCTAGACCATGTGTTATTTGTTTATCGAGGTGCTGAATATATTCTATCGAAACCAGTTTTTTTTGCGGAGTCATCCCACGGTAGGGGTGCAGCAAAACGTCCCTGAGCTCCTGACACGAGGAGCTCAATATCTCACCCGAAACATGACTTCCAAGATTTTCGTTCGCGCAACACGATCAACATGTCTGTCCGCTAATCCTAAACCAAACGCACTCCTAAAATGATTATACCAAACGGTAGTTCCTCACTTCAGGAGCTCAACCGGCCAGGAACGCTTGACCCCAAAAAGTGCAACTAAATGCTACCGTGGAATGCCTTTAAGAGGAGCCTCAGCAAGGAAAGGGTGCGTCTCTACCGGACAACGCGCCACCGGGGTTTGAGCCACTCGCCCGAGTTTTTTTGTACCTCAGTGACAAAAATACTTCAGGCGATTGGTTTTGTTCGTGCGCTGTAGCAAACCGTTTCATTGCGGGATTATGTTGCAAAATTAGAAACAAAAACAAACAAGAAAAGTGCTAGGACCGCAAAGGAACAGGGGGGTCAATCTCGGGAGGGATCCCGACCCACTACAAAAGCAATCCCCCCAAACGTGACCCCCTTACCTATCAGTACACCCCGTACCACGAGAAGTGTAATAAAACCATTCTAAGCTGTCATCCAGAGGCAAGAAAGTACGCACGAGATAAGGAAGTCCGTCTGCCTTGCGAAACGGTTCTTCGTAGGATGCACCTCGCCCTTCATGCGACTCGCCGAACACCCCACGGCGCTTCACGCTTGGTGTACGCGATGTTTGCCTGCTCGGTGAAAACTCGACGCGGTCCGTCCCAGCATCGTGGGGATGCGAAGGTCTCTATGGTCTTATGATTACGGCTAAGCAACCAATGTGTACACCCCTTGCCGGAGTTTAGTTCATTTGATGTTCACAATATTCATCATGAAATATATGCATAGGCCGTAGCAGTGTTCGCAAAATTTGTTTCTCGAGGTCATGCGTTGGCTGGGGTAGAAAGCTCCTCGGTGGGGAGCTTTAGATATGTAAAGGCACGGCGTCGACAGGGTGTACTATCTTCTTGCGTAGCCGCAGTCTTGCGATTATAGACAATTCATCCCACGGTAGGGGTGCAGCAATACGAGGATATCAATATCTCGCCGAAAACATGACCTCCAAGTTTTTCGTTCGCGCAACCCGATCACCATTTTTATCCGCTAGTCCCAAAAACAATGCCACTCGTAAAATGATCATACCAACCGGTAGTTTCTCACTTCAGGTGCTCAAGTAGTCAGTATATTTTGACCACCAAACGTGCAACCCCTACCGTGGGTTGACTCAAGCCCTCGCATCCCTACAATGCGGGGATGGAGCACGTCTGTTTTTTACTGGCCAGGCAGACATCGCGTGCACCAAGCGTGAAATGCCCTGCATTGAGGAGGGGGGGGGGGATGTGTTTGGTTACGACACATTTTGGTTCGATGGGATCCCGAACCGAGGAATGGGCAAAAATACTTTCTTGGCAAGCTACTCCAATCAATCGGTTGTTTTTTGGGACTCTATTTGTGACCCCACCCCTGCCACGTATCGATGGCCGCTCCACAGCAGCCTCTCTGCCTCTGGCAGTCAGCTGTGTTTGACAGAGCTTTGGCTTATATAACTTTGGTTGAGGACCCCAAATCTCTTAGTTGTTCTCGTTCTACTTCCATTGGTTTGTTTTATTTTGCCTTTTCCCACCGGTTTCGAGTAACACATCGTCAACTGTTCCTTGTTTTTCTAGCAACACACGTTTTGATGAGTGTATTGGTCAATGCCCGGTGCGTGGAGCCGGCGGATGTACCACACGATGGAGACCGGCTTTCGCTTTTGCTTTCGTCTTGGTATCGGTTTTGAACACAACGTTCGGTCGAAAGCTTGTCGTACTTTCGACGTTTACATTATACGCTAACGTATTGCGAGGGCACTTGTCGATGTCGACGGTTGCAGATCCTACTGGCGCAAAACGCGACGTAAACGTTTGTCAGACTTGAGGTCTGACCGGAGCGCTCGCCTTTGTCCTTCTTTTTGTGTTTGTTTTATCTTTTTCATTTCTGTTTTCGTTGTGTTTTCTCTAAAGCCCCTCTCGTTCTCCCTCTCGTTTCCTTGTTCGTGCCTGGTTGTGTTTTCGTTGTCATTTGTTTGCTGCTTATAAAATATATATTTTCTGTTGCTAGTTTTTACTCCAATGTTTCTCCCTCTTGTTTTTGTTCTTTTGCTGGATTGTGTCTGTGTTCTGGTTTTCCTCCGGCTGTTCGTGAAACGTATGGTTTCGGTTGTGATTTTGCTCCTTTCACCGCGTAGCAACGTGTTTCGAGCGTACTGGTCGATGTCGACGTCGTGGAGCCTGCTGGTGCAACACGTCATGGAGACAGGTACCCGCTACGACGCGGTCGTCCTCGCCCGTCCAGACGTTTGGTTCCACGTCGACACCGACTTGCCAAGGTGAGCTTACTGCTGCCACCGCTGCCATTGCTGTTGCGGGTGCTTTAGCTATTTCGTTGGAACATCTTACCCAAAGCTACCGACGGGTTCAACGATAGAGGTAGCACTTTTTGGCTTTTTTGGTTTCTGGATGACGGGACTCCATAACCCAAAATCGTCGTAAGCTCCTTGTTTTTCAGTCCGATTGTTTTGTATACCCAGGCCACATGGGTTTGTTCATCGGGCTGCACTTTCAGTTCACTCATACACCAGTTGGTGGGTGAGGTTCAGAGCGCCCTGAAGCGAGGATCCCCAGAAAAATACGACCGCACCTGTATCGTTGCATGTGTCGCCACCGCTGTCATTGATGTTGCGGGGGCTTTAGCTTTCGTTGGAGAATCTAACCCAACACTACTGACGGGTTGTACGATAGAGGTATTTATAGCACTTTTTGGCTTTTTTGTTTCTGAATGACGGGGCTCCTTAACCCAAAATCGTCGTGAGCTCCTTGTTTTGCAGTCCGAGTTTTTTGTATACCTAGGCCACATGGGTTTGTTTCATCGAGTTGCACTTTCAGTTAACTCAAACATTATTTGGTGGGCGAGGTTCAAGGCGCCTTAAAGTCAGGATCCCCACAAAAAAGCGGGCGCACCTCTATCGGACCATGTGTCTACCGCTATTTCTACTACGTTCTGCTTCCATTTTGTTGTTATTCTTACTACACTACCGGCCCTCTCGTAAGAAAAAGCCCCACAAGAAACTCAGCCTAAAAAGTACGGGAAAATGAGAAAGTGGACAGCTGTTATACTGAAGTTAGTGTTGGACAGACCTTTTCTCAAATACGAAACCCAGCCGGACCCAAATCTCGGTCTCTTACCAGCAGGCCGGTGCTGTACAGCAGTACGACCGTGTTTATATACTGTTTACTATCCGGAGATGTGCCGATCACTCTGAACTACTTGTAAGACCATGACACGTGCTACTGTAATCAGGGAAATAACACCATTAGTATTTGCCTTCTGAAGCTCTTCGCTTGAGGCGCTCTATTCCTCACCCAACAACTGCTTGAAAGAAAACAAATACGAAATACCCGAGGAACAACCCCCGTGTCCTATGCACACGGAAAAACAAGCTGCAGAAATCAATTACATATCTAACGATTTTGGGTTATGGAGCTAAGAAACCTTCTCAGCCAAAAGGCGTGTTTCCGCTATCTTACCAAGTGAGTAATTTTACTGATACGTGCGATGGTAAAGGTGCAATGGTTGTTCCGAGGCTACTCACTTGAAAAGCCCTATATACACCTCGCCGAACAGCCGATGTTATGTAAACTACAAGGGCAGCCCGACGAACTACAACCTGGCCTATTCTAGGGAAACAAACGAGTTTTGTGTGCACATACAACGATGCATTCCGACGTTTTCCAGTTCATAAGGAGCCTCATCATTCAGGAAATTATTTTACCTAAATAATGTGCTGTAATGTAGCATGCTTCAACAACTTATCCTAAGACTACTATAGCACAGTACTCCCGGTCGGCGAAGTCGTCGAGCCCCGTCCAAGCGTCTGACTTCCTTGCGGACAATAATGTGCCGAAACGAGTCTGCTTCTTCACCTTCCGCCGCTGCTTTATCTGTAAATATTTTGTTGCGAATGCGGCTGCAAATAATTTGAGCGGTGTTTCTGTTAGGGTGGCTGGTACGCGGAAGGTATTCTCGACAAAGAGGCGATAAAGGGAGGGGAAGGGGTGGATTCTTAGCGAAATATACGATGCGAACATATAGAACGCTTTCTGGAAGGCTTTCTATATCTGGCGTCAGATGTTTGTACTGTAGTAGTAGCTTATGGGCCTGCGTTGTGGATATTCTGTGCTTTCTTCACCTAACACGTCATAGCCTTCTCCACACAAAGGTATTTTATTTTCCCACACAGGTCGGGCTGTTTTACTTCCGATTCACAGCGCTGCGCCAATTCTGCTTCCCCATGCTGTAGCTGTCCGATCCGATTGGCGTCATTGTCGATTTTACTGCTGCTTCCCATGCCGCTGTTCAATGCTTCTGTCAACACTTTCGTTCGATCCAAATTTCCTTGTTGGTTGCTACCTCTCCTGCTGCTGCTGCTGCTGCTGCTGCTGCTGCTGCTGCTGCTGCTGCTGCTGCTGCTGCTGCTGCTGCTGCGTGGTGCTGCCGGGCGATGCGCCCTTTCGTCGCACGTCAGCTCCCCTCACCGGACAAGAGGGCGTTTCTGCCAAGCTTCCAGTACTCCAAGGCGCAGGAGCCACGATTTCTGCATGTATTCCTTCAACGCCTTTTAGCAGCGTAGAAAACTTCGCTGGCTCAACTGCGATCATTCAACTAACCTCCATAATAATTGCCCTTCGGTCAGGCTCTTTCTTATGCCACATACACCCCCGTATATTGTTCACTGCTGCATGTTGCCGCTGTGCGATGGTCATCTCTGCAGGCGCGAGTTTCCCTTGCCGGAGAGAACGGTGTTCCTTCCTAGCTTCGAGTGCTCGAAGGGGGAGGGGGGGAGGAAAAACGACCGGTTTGCCTACGGCTCCATGGCGGCTATGGGGGTGAGCATGAAGAACACAATTAAGCAAGAGGCCCAGTCCTACTCTAACGTTTTTCTGTTACGGTCTTATTAAAGCGTTGTCATCTCCCTGTAACCTGGATTGTTTGGAGGCATCCCACGGTAGGAGTTGCACTTGTTCGGGCCGAACATTTCTGATCGGTCGAGCTCCTCAAGTGTGGAACTACCGCTTGGTATAATAATGTTATGAGTGTATTTGGTTTAGGGCTAGCGCATAAAATCGTCGGTCGGGTTGGGCGAATGAATGTTTTCGAAGTCGTTTTTCGGGGTGAGATATTGCGCTCCTCATGTTAGGAGCTCAAACACTTCTGCTGCACCCCTACCGTGGGATGATTGATGATTGATGACTCCTAGCGTTTGTGTTGGTTTGAATTGAGAAAATATCCTTGACCTCCAAGCGCGACCGGGAGAGAAGACATGATCCGTTAGCCCGCGAAGTTACGACCGCTGGTTGGGGTGCTCAAGGAATCAAGTAACCAGGTGGGCAAATATATCCCTCGTGTCCGCCATTTTGTCCGTTTTATTTTAAATAAGTAGGATACGTCTGGGAAATGCGTAATGTTTGTAATATTCAGGTCGCGACATCGCCAGTTCAGATGGTGCCCCGTGGCACAGAACGAAGTTCCGTGGCCCTTGCGTGTGTCTTCATGGCACTGTCCTGGCACCCACAAGGGTTCCGACTGGGTATCACGTCAATGCCATCACAGTGCTATTATGCGGTCATGCAACAGCTTGGCAGTCGTGTCATTTCATGAACATCAAAACGGTTTATTTTTCGCACTGTGTTGTTATTTGATGGCAACGCTATGGAAGACGCATTCTACGATAGAGGTTCACCCTTTCATTGCTGAAGCTCCTCACTTGACGAGCTCTATACCCTCACCGAAAAACTGATTTTGAGCAAACTCAAAGTGCCATCCGATGAGCAACCGGCGGCCCAGCTGCACACAATAAACCAAATTGCCAAAATATAATGTCATTCCGACGATTTCGGGTTAAGGAGCCCCGTCATCCAGAAAATATAAACGCCAAAAATGCTACCTCGATCGTAGAACGCGTCGGAGGTGGTATGGGCTATGGTGGCCCTGTCATTGTTGTCCACGCTTGACCGACAGCAATGACATACGAGAACACCGTTGATGGCATCGAGTTCTATTGCATCGACTTGAGGGGCCCCATGGCACTGCCACGGGACTATCCTGGCCATAAGAGCGCCTTTGGATCTTTCACGGGACTGCCCTCGCCATGGCACTGCCATTTCCGGGTGTTGCCACTCATAAGCAAACTGTTGTTCCCTTACCCTCACCGCACCACCAACGAACCAAACATGAAGCTCAGATACTGGTTCCATATAAAACACCATGGTAGGGCGTCGAAGATTCATGACGCGGTCGCAAGGGCCCGTCCCGGTACCATCACTTACCCCGCAGCAATGGCCATGGAACGCCCAATATGACACCGGTCATGATTGCCAGGGCACGCACCATTTCACCGGTTTATTTTCTCTTCATATTTAGAAGAACCTTATCACCACCTTGTTTTGTTTTCCGTATCTGAGTCATCACACGGTAGGAGCTGCACGTTTTGGGGGGAAAAATTCCTGACCAGTTGAGCTCCTGAAGCGAGGAACTACCGGATGGTATGATCACATATCGAGGGCACATGCTCTGTGACTTGCGGATTGAAATGTGGATCGGGTTGCGCGACCGAAAATCTTGGAAGAAGTCATGTTTCGGGTGGGATGTTGAGCTCCTCATGTCAGGAGCTCAGGGACTTATTGCTGCTCCCCTACCGTGGGATGACCCATCTCTTTGTTTGTATTTGTCCAGGTTGTGATGAACCGCATCGCCACGTTAACGGACCCGACCGCCGGTCAGTTCACGGGCCAGATCGACTCCGAGTGGGTCATGGGCCACCACCTCATGGTTAACAACATTGCGGTGAGATGTTTCGCGGTATACTGTTTGTTGGCGCCGCCATTGTGCGTTTTCCGTTCTACTTGACCACCCTTTCCCAGTATATTCTCTTACGTAGAGTATTCTGGTCGCCCCCGGATGTCTATTTAACATTGGTTACCCTCAATTACTACTATTACGGCGGGCCATCATAGTAAAATGGACCAAATATTGTTACTAAAAAATTGTAAACATAACATATAGGTCTTCGTGGGTACCGTAGGTCCTATTTACTATGGCCCCCGTAATACAGTTGCTTCTGGAGTTCAATTCCCAGGTGGGTCTGACGTTTTAATTTATTTGCCAACATTTTAAAACCGAAGGAATCAACTGCGCTGAGAGCACCTAGCAGCGAGGGTAAGCGCATTTCGATTCGAGTCGACGCAGGGAAGAAAGTGTGGTACCCTTCTCGTGGTACAACAGAAAGCACGTACCGTAGTTGGGACGGGGGAAAAAAGCCTCCTTACGTAGTGACCCCGTATCTGAGTAGGTCTACGGAGGGAGACGGAGAAACAACAAGTGCGAACATAGTAGATGAGATAAGAAGCAAAAAATCAACAAACAAAAAAGCAAGAGTAACACCCAACGTTCATGATTTTTGTTGCGGGAGGAGCTCTCTAACCCACCCATCCCACAGTAAACAACCCCATGGCCTAGGAATACACCAGTCCCAAATACGTGTTGAACAAAATGATATATGATACCAAGAACAACCGAAATAGGGTATCTCCGATAGCTGAGGGGGGGCATGTAAATGATGAAAAGGTTGGATAAAAATAACTACCGATGTCGTTGCACTCGTATCTACAACGTACGCGACCAATGCGTCTACTACTTGAACTGGTCACGACGGGTGCTACGATAGAGGTAGCGTTTTTTGGCGTTTGTGTTTTTTTTAAGGACGGGGCTCCTTAACCCAAAATCGTCGGGATATCATCGATATTTTACCAGATTAGTTTTTGTACGCTGGGCCATGGGTTCGATCATCAGGTTGAGTCATCCCACGGAAGGGGTTGCACCTTTGGGGGCCAAACGTTCCTGGCCAGTTGAGCTCATGAAGCGAGGAACAACCGGTTGGTGCATCATCAGTTTACGAGTGCGTTTGTTTTAGGACTAGCGGATAGAAATGTTGATCGGGTCGCCTTGAACGAAAATCTTGGAAGTCATGTTTCGGGTGAGATATTGAGCCCCTCATGTCAGGAGTTCAGAAACCTACAGCTGCACCCATACCGTGGGATGACTCGGTTGCGCTTTTTGGTTGTTTAAAACCGTGTTTTCGGGTTGGGTGCAGAGCTCTCCAAGTAAGGTGCCCCATAAAAAGCTGGAGCACCTCTATCGTACGGAGTAATGCTGAGGCCACGAGGGCATTTGCCTGGCGTGGAGTAGGCGGTTTGTCGGCACATGCCACGCTGAATATCCACCCATTGTTTTCCGAGGCGGCGCCTCATTGAAGCAGCCCTGTATCTCCTCCAAAACGTTATTCAAAAACCTGATTCTGGAGTATTCTGAAACGTTCGACCCGATGAACGAAGCCACGCTATACAGTAGGTAGACAGGGCATTCATATCGCAAACGAAAACAAGAATGATATTCCGACGATTTTGGGTTAAGGAGCTCCCCGTTATTGAGAAATACAAAAAAACAGCCAGAAAGAGACACCTCTATCATAACGCGTATCGGTCGCTATTTCATGGTTTCGGGCACGTCGGTGAGACGTTTGGGTACCCTTTCGATAGCCGCTCGACGTTCCCCGGCTCCACGTCGTCGTTAAATGTTTCCGGTGCCTTACTGAACTTTGTGACGGGTCAAGCCCTGTCGCCGTGCGTGGTTGGACGGCAGCTAGAAACGATTGGATCTTCAACCATAACAGAAACCCTCGCATTCAATTACCCCGCGTTAATGCTGCTAGTGTCGGTTCGGTATCGCACGTATCGTGAGGAATCAGTACTGTTCGTGATAGACGGACGAATGGCAGGTACAGACACGTCGCTTCACTTGAAAATACCCTCCCGACCCCGGACTGTTTTTGACGGACCGGTATGTGTTTCGTGTCAGGTGGCTGGATGCATGGGCAGGTGCAGACCCAAACCGCGAATATTCTACGTATGTATTCAAATATATCGGTCCATGACGCGTTTCGCGACGGATCAACATATTTCGTGACGGATGGATGAATTAATACAAATATGCCACATACATACTTGATAAAATGTTGATATATTGTACCAGGTATACACTAAGGGACACCACTTATTGTTGTGAATGGAGGCATCCCACGGCAGGGGTGCAGCAATAAGACCTTGAGTTCCTGACATGAGGATCTTACTATCTCACCCAAAACATGACTTCCAACATTTTCGTTCGCGCAACCCGGTCAACAGTTCTATCCCCTAGTCCTAAAACAACTGCATTTGTAAAATGACCATACCAACCGGTAGTTTCTCACTTCAGGAGCTCAACCGGTCAGAAACATTTTACTTTAAAACGTGCAACCCCTAGAGTGGGATGAGTCAAATAGAAAGGGCATATTGACGATCGCAAGTGGTTGTTGTCTTGAATTGGTTCAAGCTTATGCCCGTTTCGTGACGGGTCGATATCGTTCGGCAAGGATCAATACCGTTCGGGCGACACATCAACACCCTTCGTGACGGATCGATCCTTTCTGTGGCTGATCGGCGCCTTTCGTCGCTTGTAGGTCAATATCGTTCGTGACAGGGCGATCGCTTTCGTGACGAACTTGTATCTCTCGTAAAAGATCGAGGCCTTTCGTGACGGGTCACTAATGTTCGTGACGCATAAATCGCAGGTAGAGACGATGGAATTTTCGGTCACGAGGGTCCGGCTGACGGGAGGCATCCCGCTGTTCGACCACAAGCGCGTCAAGATCGCCTGCCAGTCGGGTGGAGACCCCATGGCATGCGAGATGGTCGACCTCGGTTTTAAATTCCCGATCGACAATTCATAGTAGATAGTGACGCTTTTCGTGACGGATCGATGTATTTCGTGACGGAACGACGTCGTTCGTGACGGATCCACGCCCTCGATGGCGGTTCGATACCTTTTGTGACGGATGCACATCGTTTGTGATAGATTCTTACTTTTCGTCGTGGTGGATCGACTGGACACATTTCGTGTGACGAAATGGTACCATCTCGTTTCGGCTGTATGGCAGGTAGAGACGATTGATTATTCCGTGACGAGGGTGCGGCTCACGGGCGACATCCCGCTGTTGGACCACAAGCGCGTGCAGAAGGCCTGCCAGTCAGGGGAAGACCCGATGGCGTGCGAGATGGTCGATCTCGACTTTAAGTTCCCCATGGAACACTAAAAGTCGTGGCGTTTATTATGTCGTTTGGTGTATGTTTGGCTTCGTTCAGCTTGGTCTACGGTTTCATGGTCGTTAGCCGCAGGGCATTTGGGTCGAAAGAACGGGAGATGCATGGACATTCACAACAAAAAAGCAAGATTGATCCCCGGGAGATCCGACCCCCCCTACGCCCGTGCAGGCGCACGCCAACGGCGCCTCTATGAAACCCTATCAAGTGCCTTCTTTGTACGTTTGAACAACGCGCAGGCGAGAGTTCGGCAGGGAAACAAATGTAGGTGGCTGCCGTGGGAAGCGCAGATAAAGTCTGGCGTTGCATCGTAAACGAATAATGTCGTAGTAGAAAATATACAGCAGTACTTTCGCGTGTACTGTCACTCTTGTTGCCCTCACCTGCTTCAACGTCCACCTCGATCGGTGACCCACGTGCTTCCGAAGGCCGGTGAAGGCAGCGACATATATCACAGGTACACGACAGTACAGCAGTCAGAGGAGTACCGGAACAGAACACATCTGCCCGATGCATTGGCGCTGTCCCGTAGTGTTCAGGCAACGGCCTCGTCTACCTTAATCGCCTATTCCCATTTCATGTTCTTCTCGCTTCGTCTTCTACCAGTATACATGTTTCTAATCGGTTTCCACGGCTGGCTCCAAGAACCTTTCGAACAAATCTGTTTTTTTCTCCACCACAGGCGACCTTCACAGACACTAGGGCAAGCTCTGTATCTGCCATTACAACGCCAGAGTTCTCGAACCTCATAATAAGTTCAGGTTAACGCCTTCGCTGTTTCATCTTCATGCGGACTGGCACCCAGCAACCACAAATACCTGTTGATTTTAGCCGTTTCATTTACGGATGGCTTAACCGCCCCAGTAACGATAAGTATCGGAGAAATTGTGCCGTGTTAGAATCCCCTAAGTAGTTCAGCCGGGTTCAGTGCTCAGCTTGTGGAGTATTCCGGACGATACTCCTTGCTTCTGGCAAGGAAATCTATCCGACCTAATACACTATAACATTGATGGGGAATGTAACGAATACTACGGGGAATCAAAAACAAGAAAACAACATTAACTACCGTATGTACACACACAGCTTGGGAGCCATCCCACGGTAGGGGTGCAGCAATAAGTCCCTGAGCTCCTAACATTAGGAACTCAATATCTCACCAGAAATATGAC
>JBBMKB010054115.1:0-15859 GCA_037833945.1 Alaria marginata | reverse complement strand
ACAATAGTTTTAGATCCCATAATGAATAATAGCCACTGCATTATTGGTCGGACTTGTGGGGGGCGGGGGGGGAGGAGGAGGCGGGGTGGTTTGGGTTTGAGATCGAGATTGAGGACCGTATAAATGACTAAAACACTACACTGCCTGGGTGGTTCGAAAGGACAATGTAGTCTATGGGGATCACTTTGCGGGCAGTGCTTACTATTGTCTGGCGGGTTTTTATTGTTGGTAAACTGCTCAATTACTAGGCTTCATTGTGAGACTTGTTGTCACATAATGCTTGTTTGTTCTCTTCGTGTTGATGGTTATCACCTGTCGAGCAGTGATTATTAGTCTTGGTGTTGAGTGTAAATTTATATAATTCAGTTCGAATTGTTGTTGTTATTAGATTTACCATGTTCTTGCATCCCAGTAAAATATATACGACATTTGTGTTTTGCGTAATGTGTGTTTGTTGTCTTCATCCTGAGCTGATATATCTACGACCAATAACGTCACCTGCCGGCAGGTGCCATAAGCATGTACGAAACTTGCTCCATCCAACTCGGTGGAAGCACCTCCATTGTCAACAACTTCGCCGAAGTTACAGGAGGTAAGGAGAGCTTCGTATTGGATGGTAGCACAGCCAAATCGTTGGTGAACGCTGGCTATTCGAAGTGTCTACGAAATAGTAATAAAGCTTCCTAAATAGTGTGCGTCTGTAACTCCTCTTTGACTGCTGTCCTTATAGCAGACGACAGTGGAACCGGTTGACAAGACGTATATGTGGATACATTTCGTGTTTTCGCTAAGATACATATGTACGCAACACCCGAGTTGCGCCGACAACAGCAACTTCATCGGCACCGTTTGTCCAATCGAAGATATCGTACACCTATTAAGCTCAAAACGATATGTTTCATTGTTTCTCGTCCAACGCTCCAATAAACACACGATATGCAATGCATCGCTGAAAGGTGCACGCCATGCGAAACCTTCATAACTATCTCTACACCTCTAACCTTTTATTTTTTTCTTCTTGCACTCAAGTTTAAGATCATGCATCTATTCCAGAATTGGAAGTTAATTCAATATATCGTTGCGCTCCGTGGAGCGATCAGTTACCCCACTTGTGACCCTCAATGATTGCTTACCCCTTCGCATCAACGTTAGCACACCTTTATAGACCAACGTGGACGAGCAATTCGTGGTTCATAAGATCTATAACCCCGACAGGGAACTGTTGCTTCAGCCGCGGCAAGAGTAAGGCCTTTGTCGAATGGGGAGTCAGGAAACACATACATGTAGTACGCTAGAGAGGGGAGATATTGCAAGTCAGTACTTTATGCCTGAAATATGGGGTATTTTAAAAGCTCGGTTAACGGATGCTATCATTGTTTGGTGTGTACTGGTATGTGAGGCTTCTCGTATGACGTATGCCGTGTGCTTCGTATATGTCTCGGTTAAGAATCCAGCATAATGTTTCGTAACTCGAAGCGCTGGCAACCCGCTAGTTACCACGAAAGGATAGTTCCCGGGCCGGTAAAGGTGCTTACTTGAAAACATACTAGAGGCGTTCACCGGACATTGTTTGCTATACGGTAATTATGGCACTATTGCCGCAACGCGTCGCGGATAAGATAATACCTCTTTCATCGGTTTCGGCATCTCTAAACTCAGAACTATCAACGTGTTGAGGGGTTTGGAAGTTCACCCTTTTACCCGTACCTATATGTGCTGAGCGAGACCAGCTCGTGGTATACCTTTTTCAAACGTCGGGATGCAAGCGACTGTTCAACTCTCCCAACGATCCCGAGATGGCGGCATTATTCTTTCAGCGCCAACATTACACCGTACACAACGCCCGGAAATTGAATAGTTCCAACTTTAAGTCTGTGTCTCGTGGTCCTTGATCTACCCTATCGTTATGGTGGCCCTAACCGACGGGTAGTCGTCGTCAGTCAACACAACTGTGCGTGTCAAAGCATCAGGAGATCGTATACCAAACGGCAGGGGCCCGTGGGTCAACCCGTGTACTTTCCTACCGATTTGATTCCTACCAAAGAAACGCTGCAAACGCATATTCACCCAGCGCGGACAGGGCCCTACCCTGAGTTGGTCACGTCTCTCTAACCGATGGAGGAGTCACCCGCAGCGAATTCCGCTAGAAAAGCTGTCAAATGCCGTAAGCTTTGCCGCGGCCGCATGTGCGAGACAGCGTCATCCTCGGCCGCCGGGAAGATCGAAAACAGTAACACTAATGCGTGTAATGCCTCTGTCTCTGTGACTAGAGATGCGTAGAAGGCATTGAGTGAACTGTGAAGACCTGGTGCCACGATGAAGGAAAGCTGATAGTGGAATTTAGGGCTAGGGTTAGCGGGGCTAGTTGACCAAGTGTGGTAACAAGAGAGAGTAGATAATGGAAACGAGAGAAGAAGGAGTGGCCAGGGTAGGACATGCCATGGCCTGATCATCTCGGCACGATTCACACACTATGGTTAAATGTACTCCACGGGTTGTTCTACGTGCGGGCGAATCCCCCTTCAGCAACGGTCCTTGAGGATTATGGGGGCAAGTTAGATATCCTTCAATAAGGCCATAGGCCCGATGTACCGAATTTTGAAGAGAAACAGACAACTAATTTCGCAGCATGTTGAATGTATCCGATATTGGACCCAAGATGCAAGTGGTCTCGTGCGTAGTGACTACACATCACTTACTTCGAAGTATATACGTATCGGACTCAAAGTTCATCATCCAACACTCCCTCTTGATGAGAAGCCTGCAGCTGGAGGCACCTGATTCTCCGCTACCCAGACAAGCATTACAAGCGGAACGACATAATCAAGCCTGTCTATACGGGAGCCACGAGTTCATTATTCCAACAGCCCATATATCCACCTCCTTCACGTCCACGATTAGACGAAACGTCATTTCCAGTACGCGTGTTTCTGTCACAGGCCTGAATTGGTCGATTAGTACCTCCTGCGTATTCTGTATTCCGTATATTGATGACAGAGACTCGACACGCATCATCCCAATGCGGAGTGTGCTCGAGGTGCGGACGGGGTGGTGTCGTGAGGCTTCTCGACTAGGCGAAAACAACGCCAAATCTATTGCCCACCAGCAAGCGTCTCTGTTAGCAATTCCAATACAGCAGTCAACATCAGCGGCATGACCTCTTCTGTCAATGACATATACCAGGTATGCCGAGGACACCGAAGTGGCATAGACCACGGCATGTGGCTGGTCGATTGTGGGCTCTTTGTGACTCTGGGCAGGCTCAAAACGCCTTACGGTCCAGGGTGGGGCCGTTGATCTACTGCGGCACGTTGATGAATTGGTATAACGTGTGTGTCTCGCCGTGCTGACTGCGATAGTAAGTTAGTCGCGCCCTTCCGTTCGAAGCTCCCCGTGTTTACAGTGATAAGTTGGGGTATCCAGTTCAAACGGAGTTTGAGACAATGGATACTGGTTTGAGGATTCCCAGCTGATACAATCAGCAAATGCCCAGTACCTGTGTCCAATCCACGACCAATCGCACGTTGATTGCCCTTCGCTCGCATGGATTTCTCAGCCAAGCTAACCTCAACGCCCCGACGAAGAGCTCAGTATAACTGCTGTTGCTACTCCAGAGCCCACCTCGACTCCGTATGGCATGCGTACTTGAGTTGTCGGTTACGTGCGAACTCTAAACCAGCCCCCTCTTGATATAACTATATGTCTCCCTGTTGTGCTAGATGCGGTTTGGACTGTTCAAAGAGTACGGCACAGGCTACTATCGTGCTACCGTTGTGGGGTATATATTATTGACGTGTACGTATGTTTCCGGTTTCAATCCACAGGTGCCTTAAGTGTTTTTGGGTATTCCTATATGTACATCAGCGGCGACACCCTTATGTCCAACAACTCAGCTGAGCTCGGAGGTGAGAAACGTCCTGAGATACTTATATATTATGTGTCGTGTTTGTATGGCCTGCTCTTGTAGCAGTAGGCATGCCCAAAATTTGTTGTGCAAGACAGTGGTGAGATTGATGAGAGTGACTGTACTGATGACGATTTTATTATTTCGCAATATATATTTTGCAGCGAAATCTACAGGAGTACATGCGTTGAAAACGAGATGAGCGGTTCGCCAGCCAAGCACCAAATGTTTACTCAGAGAGTAAGAAAACAGGTCATCGGTGTTGCATACTATTTGTTCCGTTTTGCACGTTCACCGGTAGCTCGAACGTCGTCAAGAACATTGTAGGCTGTTATACCTTCGACAATAACGGACGATTACGTACGGGGATCGGCAGCATCCTAGAAGACGTAACGTTATAACCGTGTCTGATGTAACGCCGCGAAACACTAACAACCGTTCCCTAAATGCCTGGTATATGGCAGTAGTACCTCTCGTACAGCCATTTTCGTTAGCGCGTCTGACTGGTGTCTACAACGCGGTCAACAGGACATGAGCGAAACTACACACATTGCTACTCTGGGGGCCAAGCACCAGTCGAAATTCGATTGCTGTCACTGATTTCCCTGCCCCAAAGACTAAATGATACGGTTTCTGGTATTGACTCGGCAACTACTGTGGGTATTGGTTGAAGCTATAAGTATGTGGGGGTACACAAGGAATACGGGTAGGTGGAATGAATGGCGGTAAGATGAATCCAGCACTTTTTTTTTGTCTCGACTAACATAATCGCAAGCGCTCAAACGTGAGTTGACAAGATTCGATCAAACCCGACGAGCAGCGGGAATGGTTGCACGCTCATACGGTATGTAGTTGGAGGTGTGTACTAGCGTGAAGGGTTAGTCACGTGTAACTACCGCATGCTGACGGGACATACGGGTGGGTGTAAACACTTAGCGAAGTTGTGTGGAGAGCCGGCTGCAAACTCTACGCAACAAGACGACAATGCAGTGTATCCTAACATTCGCTGCAGAGAAAAGGCCAGACCTCCCGATGAAATAGGGTAATACTTCAAAACTCTCTGACACTGATATATGTTACAAACTGGCTGCAGAGTAGCGCATGGACTGTATTCGTGTTTTGTTTGATGGCCTAAGATTGCTCACAATTATATTTTTTCTCACGCACAGGTGCCGCGTATGCCATGTTGGGGTCTGTTCTGAGTATCAACGGGAGCACCTCGATGCACACAAATTCAGCAAGGAATTCTGGAGGTGAGAACAACCACGAATTTAGGTGAGATTCGCCGTATTGCTAGATCACGACGGGTATAAAGTACAACGCTTCTTTGACTTTGCTGCGGTGCTTACAGTAGTATTATCTTGTTGTCTCGAACAATTCTGTATTCGACACAATACTCGTACTAGACAATAGGGCCGACCCCTCCACCCCAAAGGCGGAGGGGGCATCATTAGGAACTACAGTAACAGATATACCAGGTATACATTTTCATTAATGTGGAGTAACTCCGCATGAATTGCAAACATGGTTCAATACACATCCTGCCACAGCTACTGCTGTCAGAAAGAGGTTTTCGTTGAAAAGAATACGTGCAAGCCGCGTGTGATGCCACATCTTATGTCATACTTCTATATATTGTTTCTCCATGGACAAGATCATTTCACATTTTATTCTGGCAAAAACAGCCGTATAAGCAGTTATCTTCGCCTGTGGGCACGTGCCGGTATCGTACCGACTGTTGTACTGCTAGCAGCTGTACGTATACACCTTCCCCTTGAACAGCCTTCTGAAGCACGTGGGTCGTCGATCCATGTGGTGGTTCAAGCAGGCGAGGGCGTAAATGTTGCGTAGCAGTACATGCGGCAGTTCTGCCGTATATTGATGGAGATGCATCGCTTCGAAACGGGAATCTTTGCGTGTAACTTATGCGCGATATTTTATCTATCTTCGCACTTGAGAAACTAACGCTATTATTCCTGATAGGCCTTCGCCTGCGCGTGATCTATCCATACCGGCATGGCGATGACTATGGACTATGTAATGATTTCACCATGTTTCACCAGGCCTAAGCAGTGAGGTTCATCTACATACACAGCAAGGTACAGAGTACACAGCTCTCAACAGTGGTCAACTGGAGCTCTCGACGGACACCTTTTTGAAGCCCGTCTTCTTGTGGATGCCACCAAGAAGGAAGCATCGAGCATGTGTCTATTACCTCGCTCAGTGAATGGCTGCTGCTTTCTGTATTGCTGGAAGAGTGTTGTATATATGGTGCCTGGTACATCACATCTCACCCCCCCAACATTTTCGCCGCAGATTAGTCATACACAAACAGTGTAGGTTCTGGAAGAGATTTTACTGAGCCTTTTCCCCTGTTCTCGCAGGGAGGCAAGGCATAAACGTAGTGGTCGGCGATTGCATTAATTCTCCTCGTGATTCGCCCCCAAGTGCTGAAACCAACGTTTTGCCCCAAACCCGAGGTCGTGTCATCGGGTTGCGATTTTACTACAGTATTAATTTACGCTGCCGCCGATTTTTCATTGTAATTATTGGGTTGGATGAGGCCTCCTGCCCCGGTCCATGGTTCGACCTAAACTTCTTCGCGCTCTTTTGGCCGCCATTTTTCACCTACCGGGGCGCTGCGTGGTCTCATCCAAACATGCGTCTATGTTCTGGTGTACTTTGAGGCGTAATTCACATTGCACGTGGAGGGTTAAACTCAAGTGCCGAAGGCAGCGGCAACTCGCTCGCTGTCGCGCAGTCGTGGTCTTGTTGCCTGTTCGACGTTGGGGTGCTGTGTACGCTTGGTCCACCAGATACAGTGCTTCACTACTGTATCTGTTGTCCACCCTCCGATCTTCGTGATCGCGCCTGCTACCGCACCCATTGGCACCCACCGATTCCTTGTGCACAGGAGCCTCCCACATGACAGGTGTGCATATTGAAGTGGTCGGACACATCGCCGCTTGCAGGTTCGCAGCACTACTTTGTTGTTATCCACATCAACGAGCTTTTGCGCTCGCCAGTGGTCCTCGAGATGTCCTGTATAACGCAACCAATCTGTGATTCCGCGCATACGTGTATTCGCTGTAGGTTCGTCGTTCCCTCCCTTAGCACATATTGTCGGCTCGGAGAGTTATCTCGGCTATACCGGTAATCCGCCGCCATGCCTTATTGGATGAGCCAGTATCTTGTAGACACGGACCTAGTTTCGCGTGATATGACACCATCGTATTGCTCAACGGGTGATCAGTCGGGCCCATATAGTGTCAAAAGTCCGCGAGTTTCGACAGCGAACCCGCCAAACCTCCGCTCCCAATAGCGCTGGAGGCTCACGCTGAGGCATGGTAATGCCTGTCCTACATGATACCTCGCCATTTACCGGCGCGGTAGAACGAATACCTTGATATGTCAACATAGTTTAGGAAGCACGATGCACGTATTGATACCCTGCAAGCATGACCGCGCTCGGTAGTATAGTTCACACTAGCTAAGGGACCGAAATTCGAAGCTGCTGCGGCTGCTTGTCACCTCTCGGGATAATTTTGCTGCGCTACCGTTATTGCTTGGTCGCTGATGTTATGGCTGTTACCGGTACGGTTTTATGATAGACCAGTGATGCGTTAAGAGCCCCGGGTTAAAATGATACGGTTGCGGCTGTCGGTAACGTGAAATCGGCCACTGGTTCTTGGACCCACTCATCGGTAGTACCTGGTAGATCGCAGTGTATAATTAGCGAACCCTTGCACTATGCCAACGTCACACCTCGGACTTTGTTCGTAAACCGTCGCGCAGTGTATAGGTACCGTTGTTGCTTCGACATGTTGCTGCGGCTGCTTTATGTGCCGCTTGCTGCGGTACGCTGCCGTCTTGAGCCAAGGATGTACATTATCTTACTTTTTCGCGATTATGTCCGAGGACAGCCGCGGACACAGCCGCGGACAGCTGCGGACGTGTCCGCGGCTGCGTCCGTGGCCACATCTGCAGTCACGTCCGCGATTATGTCTATGTCCGCGGGTACTTCCGTGTGTTTGTCCGCGGCAATATCCGCGGAAGCCCCTTGGCTGTAAAAAAGGCTCGCGGCACGCTCGTGCTGAGTTTGCTTGGGCCCTGATCCCTTTTCCAAGTGGTCTTCGAGGATCTGACTCCTACCCGGGAGCGTTCCCACTTGGCGACCTGATATTGAAAACCGCGAGGAGCCGAAGGCAAACGAACCACGTCCCTACCTGGTCCGAAAGCGGAGCGCCTCCCACCCGACCAGCGTACTCATGTCAGCATATCCATGGAGTTGGCCACGGGCATGTCTGCGGGCACGTCCGCGGCCGTTGCAGTGGACTTTTGTATTAACCACGGACACAGCCGCCGACGTCACCGTGGACACAGCTGCGGACATGTCCGCGGACGTCCACGGTCATGTCCACGGACATCCGCGAATACGTCCACGGACGTCCGTGTACGTCCGCGGACGTCCGCGGCTGTATCTGCCGCTAGCAGCGGATATCCACGGACTTCCACCGATACAGCCGCCGACGGTCTGCGAAAAAGTAAAATAATGTACATCCGTTACAAAAACGGTGAAATTGTAACGACTGGTCGGCAATGAAGCACCGATCTGACTATCAATAAAGCGTTACACCATTGATATGGAGTGCTGCATATATATAGTGGTGGGGTCTGCCCACCGGCATTATTGGGTTTAGTTCCGATACTAGTACTGGTATAGCGGGTTCTGTTCGTGCCGAGCGATTTCAACGGCACTACACTGGCGGTAGGCACTATTCAACCGGGACTATAGGGAGACCCCCACTGTACCAGGCGCCTCGTACGTAGCTATGTTTTCCCTCCCTCGGAGCACCTTGACAAGACTTGAACTCCCTCTGGTTTACTTGTCGGGTGTGCCTACTGTAGAAAATCCCGCGATGGTCCTCGCAGTGTCAATGCACCAAACCCACTCCCCAAGAAAATTATACGTTTTTGCGGGTTACCGCACGCTCGTAACGGTTGGCCGGCAAACATTCAAACCGCAGCCGGTCATGACAAACCCACATCTACAGAGTTAAGGCGGTTTTAACACCCGAAGGCGAATTGTTCATATAACACCTTGTAGAATACATTCATGCGCCATGTGCAGGCCAAAGTCATGCCAGCCACGGCGAGCCATTCCTGCGCTACATTATCGCTAGTGTAACCTTTTCTCGTGCCCTATTTACTTGGTGTCCATTGCGGCATCGACCGAACGGTGAAGAACCACCTAACGCAAATATTCCAGAAACACTGTGTGAACCACAATCAATCGCTCAACACCACCAAGCATGTTGCACGGGTGGCTGTATGACAAACGTCTCGAGAGAGCTGTTCAATTTCGTGCGGTTGCCTCATACATACCACGACGACAGCGCAAAACAGCCGCTACTAAACCCATGCATTACTGCACCTTTAAGCAAAAGCTGAGCTGTACAAGGCTGACACAGAAAATCCATATGCATGCTATTCATACACACACATTACAACACACAGACCAGGTACAACCTACACCACGCACAGACGCAGCATATGTCCTGATATGTAGCAGCCTGCCTGTCCAAGGGCATGCTCAGCCGGGCCCACTGAGTACACTTTGTCCGCGTAAAGCTTCAAACACACGGAGTGTGCCACTGTGCCCATCCAAGTCGTCGAACATCCACAATAGGGACGGGGGTTGGGGGGCGGTGGAGGGGGAGGTGTTACGTCAAACGAATACGCCCGGTTTTCGCGGAACTCGAGAATCATACAAGAAATGCCCCGACGGGTCTAATGGTGAAGGTCTGACACACCGCATGCGAGGGGAAGAAAAGGGAGACAAAAGTCTCAAGCGTTTTGCCAAATATTCGCCGCCGAGGATGTTTTTGTTTGTGTGGAGAATCTCCGGCTATGCGACTGGGTTCTCAGTGACACAGTGAGTTATATTAGCGGGTTGACTCTTCACCTGGGTCGTCTTGGTGACGGCGTTGGCGTAGTCTGGAGTCGAAACAGCGCCGTTCATCCGTACAGGTGAAAACCGGAGAAGCAGCGACACGGTGGCATCAGCGGAAGGGTACGCATAATGGGGATCATAACCATTTTTCATTGCCGAGTCAGGCATGGTGGTGGCCCTATGTCATGTGGGTTGCTACAGTAGGGAGTTCCCCAATAAGGAGGTCTGAGTAAGGAGGTATCCCTGTATAAGGCGGTCAAAAACGCTCGGTACGACTGGAGAGGAGTTACATCCACAGTTTGGAATGAACAAGGGAGCTTCCTCCAACAGGGCGGTCATATATTGACCCGGCACACCACCGCCTTACTGGGGGTCTCTTACTTTATCGTAGTAGCTCCATACCTGATCGCAACTATTGCTGACGTTGTCGCAAGGGTATACTTTAAGGTGCATTCCCATTTACATGTTGAGGGTCAAAGGATATACTCGGAGCTTAAGGTTTGATTATCGCCGTCTAACAAGTCCAGTCATCACGCACATGGCGACGCTCACTTTGGGAGACATCCATTACTCTCTACCATCAATCGTACCGCTGCTGTTAGGGGGGACACACTAGACGGGATACAGCACACGACCAATATATTGCGACCTAACATCTACACCCGGCGCGAGGCAGATGGCTGCCGACGCGCCAGCACGAGATGCACCCCACCCCCATGCAGGCGCTCACTGTCTTACCATACCATATATGTGAATCTGCTCTATCCTGACTTTGGCGGCAGATTGTTACTTGCCATGTGGTACGGCATGGCACGGCATGGCCCGCTGCAGTGACCCGAGAGCTAGACAGCCGTCACCACGAACTAGTTATATTAGACGCAGCGCATCCGTCGGTGAAGTCGGAACCGCCGCGCACAGTGCGGCGTCGCCAGCTTGCCTAACATGTCGCCAAGCGACGCGTTCTACAATAGAGGTATTACTTACTATTAGTATAGCACTTTTTGTTTATTTTGTTTCTGAAAAACGGTGCTCCTTAACACAAAATCGTCGGAATGGCACTTTGTTTTAGCAATAAGAACGGTTGGTATACCTAGGCCATGAAAGAGTCCATCGGGTTGCACTTTCAATTTTCTCGAAATCGCTTTTTGGGGCGGGGACAAGACCTCCTCATGTCAGGAGCCTCCCGAAACAAAAAGGGTGCACCTCTATCGTAGGATGTGTCAAGCGGTAACTACTGACTGCGGAACATGGCGCATGGAAGCCAACAAGACTCATCCAACGGTAGGGGCGCAGCAATAAGTCCCTGAGCTCCTAACATGAGGATCTCAATATGTCACCCGAAACATGACTTCCAAGACACCCGTTCGAGCAGCTCGACCAACATGCCTGTTCGCTAGTCCTAAAACAAATATACTTGAATAGATAAAATACGAACCGGTAGTGTCTCCTTTGAGGAGCTCAACCGGTCAGGAACGTTTGACCCAAAAAGGTAAACCCCTACCGTGCGATGCAACAATTCCGTAGCTCACATGTCTTCCCATCCGGGGTGATACGAGTTTCCCAATCCGGGGGCAGGCGTTCGTCAACAGCGTCCTCGGTTGTGGTCAAAGTGGTCGAAGGACGGATGGGGGGAGAGGGCGGAACTACAGGTATACTCGTGCTCGAGACCCGCCGTGTGCGCGTCGTATTCGAAGGATGGGTGGGGGGAGAGGCGGGAACTATAGATGTACTCGTGCTCGAGCCCGGCCGTGTGCGCCTCATCGGAGCGTCGACGGCCTGGACACCGCTGGTACTAGTCGTATGAGCTCGCCACGCAGGCCGATTCCACTGCGTGTTTTTGTTGACCGTGTCAAAATAGTCTAGAATCGGGTAAGACGGCCAAACAAAAACACCACAATGTTAGGGGCGCGAGTGGCGTCGGCGTTGTCGCGCGACTGCTAGAACCGTAGTAAATGCGCCATTGGCGACAATATAACTTGCGGAGATCAAGCCTAGACGGTAAGGGTGGTACCTAAACTTACACCACCGAGGATAAGTTACACTCCCCCGCGACTGGCTCTGTACGTCGCTCGAAAACTTAATTCGTTGGTGCAGCGTAACAAACGATTCCATGGTGTTAATAGTGCACATCGCGAGACTTGAAGGCGTAAACAGGCTTAAGAGTACAAACAGTTAGGGTAGCCACGCGCAGGTATCCTACACGTGACCCCCTTACCGTAGCCGTGGTCCGCGGGGGCACACGACCGCTACAGTGTACCGACTGTCCGTTCTCTGTCTCGATGGCGGGTTCAATGCCGTCGTGTACCATCGACGCCAATATAATACGTACGTGCATTCCGCTCCTAGGCGTGGGTGGCAAGGCACCAACGTTTACCCTTTATATTGTGGTCTCGGCAGCACGGTGAAGATTCATATCGTAGCCTACTGTAGGCACTAACACGATAGTTCGGATCGTAGCCTAAGAGGGCACCCTAGTAGCACGCATGTGGGTCTATCAGCGTTTGCCGTGCCACCGAAACCGTGGGGTGATAATTTGGCCACTACAAAAAATTGACCGAGACCTACATTCGCCTCTTGAGTGGTGCGGCACATGCATGTTAAACCACACCACACGTTTGCCCCACATGATAGCAAGACCCAGGCTATGATGGGGAAGGGGGTGCTCCAATTTTCACTACACAGCATCAGCCACTTGCGTGAAGGGCTCTATTCTTCGCTCTAAAACGGATCGTACTAGATCGTGCTGGCACAGCTAAGAGAACGGTTCCCTCCATGGCCGCGGTGCGCATCGCGAAACCGAAGCACAAAAAAGCCAAAAAAGATAAAGTAGCTAATTGAGGAAGCCCTAAAAGGGAAAGTGACTCCACTACCGTAGAGCCTTGGTCGCGGACACTCACAGGTTCTACCGTCACCGTCTGTCCGCGCCATCCAACCCGGCGGCAAGCTCCCACGGTCGTTCTTTCAAGCGGCCACGAGCCAAGACGAAACGGGGGAGGGTTGAACATTCGTAGGAGAGCTTTAGACACATAAACTGGACAGGAGATTGGATACTCAGCAGAGTGGTGCCAACCGAGTTCAAGCTTTCTGCGGATGGCGGCAACAGGCCAACTGCGGCAGCAACGGTTAGGAATGGCTTGATTTACAGATCGGTCTATAACTAGACCTCCGTTTTCCCGGGCGGGATATACAATTACGGGGGAACATGGAAACGCGAACCAAATACAGTTAGTATAAGTTACGGGAATACGTAGGATTTGATCTTGGTCGTGGGTTGTGATTGCTTTGGTCACCCGTAATACGAGGCCATATTCCAAACGTGGAACCCCTACGTCTGGAAGGCAATACGTCACAGGCCCGGCTCGTTCGTAATGAGATACCTACTGTAAAATACAACCGAAATATTTCGACAGTACGGTGAAGTCCCCCCCTGAATCCTCTAATATCAGGTGCGTACCATGGAACTTTTCACGAAAGGAGCATTTCGCACGACGCTTGTTTAACACGAGATCTGCCTTCAGTGAGTGGTGGGCAGGTCAGCGTGAACCGTGACCGCTGAAGTCATCGAAAACTCAACCTTCTCGCGCCCATTTCACGGCTGCAACCCGGTGAAACACTCGGCTACACTTGGCATTCGAAAAGGGAGAAACGTGCCTAGGACCCGGATGCATCACCCTATCTCTTACCGTTTCTTGTCCGTCGTGTTGCGAACCGCTGAATACAGAGCTTTGGGAGTCGTGCGCCACCTATAGACAAGTCGAACGGTGGGCGACGGTGGAGATCAACTTCGAGGCATCCGTCGCCAAGTTTACTGGGTTGGTCAAACATGTACTGGATCCTTCGAGTGTTTCTACAATATGTACTCAACATAAGCTGTAAGCTGGAGGAAGGCGCGATGATCTAACCGAAGCACGCGCCACACGCAGCGAAGGCGACCTTGTCCAGTCTCGGCTGGCGTGCCGCAGGCTACTAATAGTACTAGAAATAGCACTAATAATGGTAAAAGTACGTTAGGAGTGAGCCTCAGTGCGTTGAGGCTCCGTGAGCTCTATAACTTACCGAAAACCGAACTGTGGGCAAAATTGAACGTACAACCGGGGGAATAATCCCAAAGCCTAGCCATGGAACGAGAACCGATACATAATTACGATCGCGGTATGCCCAACCTTCAGTCAGTTGACCATAGTATACGCCAATAGTTGTCGTTTACTTTTGTAGTAATCATTACAAAAATATGAATGAGATTCCGACGGGATAGGGGTCAGGAGCCCTGTCGATCCTAAAATAATTTTGGTCGAAAAGGGCTGCCCCTATATCGTGACACTCGTCGCTTGAAAGATCACCGCTGTTGCGCCCTGTCTTCAGGTGTTCACCGTGACGCTATACTCAAGGCACTATGACACTCATGGCAGGTTAACTCTTTGGCTTGAAATACTTCTCTCTCACTGGGAACAGGCTGCGAACTCCATTTTGAGGTCGGGGTACAGCGACCGCGCCTGTGCCTTCGCTGAAATCGTCCGTTTCGTGGGGTGCGGTGACCCTTGTGGAGCCAGTCATGACGTGGTAGTAGTACACGCTCCCCGGTTTGCGCTGCCTCTTCACCCAGCCGGGCGGCAGGTCCTCGTCTGCGGCGTCTAGTTCAATGTCCTGCCCGCCGTGAGAATTGTCGAGAGGCGATCGCGGGCGGGGGGTGTATGAGGGGATCACGTTTCCCTTTAAGTGGTGTTGGTGTTAAATTTTCAATGCCAAACGGGACCGATGACGTCATACCAGGTATACCCGTGTCTCCACCTCCTCCACTAAAGGACCCCCCCCCGTCGGGTTTGCTACAAATCGTTAGTTGGTCGTAGTATCGTTGGTGATACGTTGATGCTCAATAGCCAACAGTTGTATGAACTATCGTTGAGAGCCGCACCCCTTTCGAGAAGTCACATGCTACTGTATAATGCTTCGTGCAAATGTCTACCCCTCTGGTCGCTTTATAAGCAGGGATCCGACGGCAGAGAACTCCAGATATATCCCCACGGTTTCCACCCCCCCACCCACGCACAGGATACACGAACCATTCCACGGTAGAAATGCAGCAGAAGTTTGTGAGCTCTCCTAACATGAGGAGCTCAACACCTCGCCCGAAACGTGACTTTCGAAAACGTTCGTTCGCGCAACCCGACTGACGTTTCTATGCGCTAGTCCTAAAACAAATATGCTCGTAATTGTTTCGTACCAACCGGTAGTTCCTCACTTTAGGAGCTCGACCGGTCAGGAATGTTTCGCTCAAAAAGTGCAACCTCTACCGTGGGAAGAATCGTCCCGCTGATGAGTCATCGCACGGTAGGGATGCAGCAGAAGTTTCTGAGTTCGCAACACACGAGAAGCTCAAGATCGCATCCGAAACACGACTTCGAAGATGTTTGTTCGCGCAGCCCGATCAACATTTATATGCACTGGTCCCACAGACAATATTATACCAGAAAATTGTTACATCGACCGGGGCATGCAGTAGTTCCTGACTTGAGGACCTCAACCTGTCGGAAACGTTTAGCCCTAGAAGTGCAACCCTTACCGTGGAGATGAACCTGATGGGACATGATCAACTGAGAAACTACCGTTCCCAACATCGTTGGTATAGAATACCTCATGTGTTTCACGAATGCATGCGCTATAAACACGCAGGCCATGGAATAGTTCCTCGCGTCACGCTGTTCGTTTTGCTTTTCAAGGTCAGATTTTGGGAGAGGCTATAGAGCTCCTCGAGGTACTACAGTTGTGAGGCCTCGGGCAAAAACAGGTGCAAAAACCCTATCATCGCATGCATGCGTCCCCTGCGTTCGGGTAACGCCGACAGTTAGCTGTTCCGTAAAGACAGAACGAGTCGCAGCATCTTTTTGTGACTGCGACCGCACATTGTTCTCGCAATCAAAGTTTGGGGTGCGCGTGACGGAATGTCAGGGGTACCTGTTGCGATGACCTTGCCGTGGAGATGCTGTACAGTCGTTTGTTGATGT
>JBBMKB010054004.1:0-10572 GCA_037833945.1 Alaria marginata | reverse complement strand
AATACGAGTGGCATATATGCCGACAATATCAATATTGGGTCAAGGAAATCCATCCGTTTGCAAAACTTTGATGACCAAAAACTGATATTTTCCCTATCATCGCACGGATTTTCTCAGTAGGTGTCTTGTGCTTTTTCACCTGATCAAGGTCTTTGCCGTTTTTCCCGTGGCACTTCTTCACGTCCCACACCAGCAGATAGAGCGCTCGTCGGCTGAGAAAAGTCTGATGCATTCCGGCGTAGTCCATCTGGCCGGCACAGTCGTAAAATTCGACGGATACGCCCCTCAGCCGATAGCGGAGAAGCTCAATGCCGACGGTGCTCACGTCTTCCGGTGTCCCCTCTGTAGGCCTCCCTTCCCCGTGGACTATACTGTTCATCAAGCTGCAAAATCAAACCCGGTCAGCACGATGAGATTAGGCCCCCTATTAGATTAACCAGCTGAGATTAAAAAATTATCAGCACACCAGGAAGAGGCCCAACAATAGAGAAACTGCAAAAACAAACGATCAGCACAGCAAGAAGAGGGCCCACATTAGACCCGACGCCCCACGAGGGTACCGTCAGTTAGTTGGCGTTACGTGTGCCGCTAATGCTGTACTTTTTCGTGCATTATACTTTCCGTCAACCTGCAAAACGAAAAGCGATCACCACGGTTGGAAGATGCTCCACATTTAAGAAACCGCAAAACAAACGACCAGCACAACAGGAAAAGGCCCCACATTAGCCCCCACGACCCACAAGAGTACCTTCAATTAGTTGTGGCTTTACGTCTGCGACTAATACTGTGCTTTCTCACGGACAATAGCGTTCATCAAACTTCCCCCGAAAAAACGAGGAGCACAATAGAAAGTGGCTCCATATCAAACAAGCTGCCCAGACGAACACTCAGCCTTATTGGAAGAGGCACCGCGTTAGACCCCACGACCCACGAGAGTACCGTCGGATAATAGAATCATGTATGAGTCTAGTGCTGTACTTCTCCGTGGACATCAGGCCGCGAAAAAAAAACGCTCAGCACAACAGAAAAAGAGCCCACGTTAGACCCTACGAGAGTACTCTCTTCTGCGCCTTCACCGACCTTTTTAGTTAAGTATTGGGTTTAATGAGGTCTTCTGCCTTAGTCCGTGATCCTCCCCGACAGCTCCGACCAACGAGGTACGCAAGACGGCGTCCCTTCTTTTTTATTTTTGATCGTCACTTCTACTTTCCAGCGGTGTTTTTACGCTCAGCGACGTTCTAGACAAGCAGTGGTCACGGTGCCAGCCCTTCTCCCCCCGGTACGTGCCTTCATTTTTATCGCGCATATGCTTCAGCATTCTCACTGCTCATCGATTTCCATTGAATTTCGCCAAACTCGCGCTCCCGCACTTTGTGCCTGTGTTTTGTTTTTTAATGAAAAGGTGCCTTGCGGGATTAGAACTCACGAAATCGACCTCAGAAGTTTCGCGACTTACGTTTGGACCACCGGGGGTGGCATTGTCTCCCAGTAGTGATTCCCCCCAACTTCAAATATCTTGCTGTGGGTCCGTTGAAATGGCAATATGCCTCAGTTGTACGCGTCTCTTAACCCGTCGTTTTGGACACAAAAATCGGCGCCAACCTCTGCATCATCGCTGGGTTCATTTCATTGGTTCTCGATTTTAACTTCAGCTATGCTACTTTTCGTTGGCGGCTGATGTTATGCCTCTTTCGCAAAACAAAAAAAACACGAGGGGGGAAACCTGATCGTGAATATCATACAACACATGCCCGCAAACGGGCGTACAGATCCCACCGGGCAAAAAACATGCAGATAACAGCCGTGCCTTATGGACTCCACCCGGCACGCATGTATGCAAGGAGCTATGTCATGCAGACACCACCCGGAAAATCTGACCAAAATGTACTACAGAACATCGCATATGAAACAGGGTAACAAGACAAGCAGGCTGATATTTACAGGAACATGTAAAGGACCCGGGAGCCGTAATACTGGAGCTATTAATAGTGTAGAACGCAGCCTCTGCCAAGTAAGACGCCAAGCCTGGGCCAGTCAGTATTTATGTTTCTTATGAAACAGTTGTCCTGTACTGTAGTGCACATCATACGAACCAGGGATCTGTTCGCCCCCGAAAGGTGCAGATCGTGACAGGGTGGTCTGATCCATCCGACACGGGAAAGTTTTCTGAGCCCTCTCGACTATATACCCACGACGCACCAGGTCTACGACACGAGCGGTGCGGCCGGTTCAAAAAATCTGGGCCAACTAGGACAACAGTACGTACGTCACACCAACCAACCAACCCTTTCACGGCTGGTTGGCAAAGCCCACACGAATCCCGAATGAGGTGCCCATAAAAATGTGGGTATAGTTTGCTTAAAGAGGCTAAGGTACCTGGTCTTTCCAGCTTGCGACGATCCCACCAAAACCACCTTCAACAACTTCATGGTCTTGACTTCGCCCTCAGCTGTAAGGACGTCGGAAAGGTACATCTCGACCGCTGACAGACCCTTCTCCACCACAGCTTCGGGTGGCATGATCCATGGGTTGCCGTCCAGCATGAGCAAAGTCGGTTGCACGTTGAGCCTTTGCACAAGATTCAGGGCACGCCCAGCGTCTCCAAGGTCTGAACCAAAAACAAAAGAGGTGGGGGATCGAAAGCAAGATAAAATAGGCAACCAATAGGACAACAAAAAAGTGGCAACCAGAAGAGAATAAAAAAAGGTGTTCATCAAAACGAAAAGAGGTGGGGGAAGTAAAAGCAAGACAATGGTGGCAACCAACAAGCAAAAACAAGGTGGGAACCAAGGGCAAAAAAACAAAAGAGTGGGAAACGGGCCAACCAAGAAAAAATACTGCAAGGGCGTGCTTCGCAGGGTACGGAGTATATCTGCTGAGGGGACTGACGCTACGGTAGGGGGGATGTTCAAATCACATTTTCTCTCCCCCGGGGTTAGGCCACCTGCGCGAGCGGCTCGGCTCTTAATTTTTGCTTTCTTCAACATAGTTTGCATGCGCAGCGTAACAAACACTTACATGGATGGATGGCGCATACCGTGAAACCGAAAAACACACAGGTAGTTCCTCTCGCGAGTGCCCCTGGGCCGCCGAAAAATGATACCCAGAAATAGATCCTCCAAGCGCAGCATTGGTCAGGGGTACCCGTACATATACCCCGAGTATGACCAAACCAGCTCGGGTACCTCACAGTATACAGCCTACTATTTATGGAGATCCACTGTAAGACCCGTGCTACGATAGACGTAGCATTTTTTGGCCAATTTATTTTCTGCACGACGAGGCTCCTTGATCCAAAATCGTCGGAATGTCATTCTTGTTTTGCAAAAAGAAATGTTTTGAGCATGCCAAGTTGTATTTCCAGCATTCCTTCGTGAATATATTTGCTGCCTAGTCTACACACTACATACGACCTCAGCAGTTGCCACATATTATAAGAGAGCTAGACTGAAAGGTGGTCCTTATATTAGGAATGGATCTACGAGATGCTATACACTGAAACAGCCAGGCTTGGTAACCGGGTACCCTAGAGCATGTACGCTACTAGGCACCCCCCCCGAATGTAGGTTGCCGCAGCTGAGGACAACGATGCAATTTAATTGAAGCAGGAGCAACAACGTAGTTGACGTTATTCCAAAGGAAAACCAGAAAATCTGTCATTTGCTGGAAAATTGTGATAGAAAAACATAATCACGACTCTAGTTCTAAACAAAGAGTACAGCGGGGACATCTATGGACGGATGGGCTACATCCGCGTGTCTCGCGCATTCGACGCATAAGACAGCCTTACATCGAACAGCCGCATAAACGGTACCGCCGGACGTCGGAATAGAAAGTGCGATTGCCTACCCGTAGCCTGATCCTCGGCGTTTGCACTCACCAAGGAGTTGTGGATGTATTTGAGAGTTAGGGCTATTCCCAACGAACGTATACAATGTGAGGAATCGTGACAAAAAAGTGACACTTTCACGAATCGTGATATTTGTCAGTAATCTGAAACCAGAAAAGAGGGGACGCCAGCAGGGCGTCCCCTTTTCGGGAAAGCCTTCTGATGCTACTAGGAGAATTAGCAGGGTGAGCCCACTCCGTGTTTGCCATCGATACCCAACAGCAGCACGACAAATGCAAGCAGGTTCAAATAAACAATAGAGGCTACACACACGAGGTGCGCGCTGATTGCCAGAGAATCAACGCTGGAGTAGTAACCCTGGGTGAGAGTCTCAGGCTGGTCGCAGCAGAGAGGCCTCATTGATCCCAAACTATATACGAATTAAGCTACGTCACAATGTTACAACAGGACTCCTCATTTTGAAATATTTTGAAATTTTCCATAAAAAATCGACGTCAGGATTCGTTACAAAAACCCGTGATTTTGTTTTTGAAAGCGTGACATTCCGGAACTTCCAAGTGTCACGAATCGTTATTTTTATCCAGGAACCGTGATTTTTTTCACTCGTTAGGAATGGCTCTTAGCGTGGACTACCAACCATATTGAAGGTGGGCCAAGCCGTAAACACTACCGCAACAAGGCGGGAGAGCAAAAGGATGCGGGAGCCTCCACCATTTTTTCGTTGCCATCGTCCTTTTTTGTCCCACTGCCGTTGTTTAAATTTCGAGAAGGCGGTTGTTGTCTCGGAGCGGCGGTGGGGGGTACTCATTTTCATGCATAGCCGTCGTCGTATGACCATAGACCCTCGCATCCGTACAACGCTGGGACGGAGCACGTCGGGTTTTCACCGACCAGGCAGATTCGCGTGCACCAAGTGCGAAGCGCCGTGTGGTGTTCGAGGGGGGAGGGGGGGGTGTAATACGTAAGTGTATCATGCATGGTCGTAGTCCGTGGGACACGGCGGGAGGGGGGAAGATAACAAATCGAAACCAAAATCACATTCCTAGAGTGTTTTTGTTTTTGCCGGCGAATCATTGCGGAGGTAGCAACCCTGGGTGAGTGTTTCCGGTTCATCGCAGCAGAGAGGCCTCATTGGTCCCAGACTGTGTGCGAATTAAGGCGACGACAAAGTAACCAAAACGCACACTCCTAAGCTAGTAGAAAACTAAGTTTTATCCAGGGCTTTTCGCGGGTCGGACCGCTTCTCGCGGGTCGGATCGGATCAGGGTGACCCGCCCCGACCCGCCCTGCGAGACATCTTGACCCGACCCGACTCGATTCGCAAGGGTTTAGAAACCTCTTGACCCGGTCCGCGGGTCGGTAATGACCCGTGAATAAACCCGGTTATAACCGCTCACCGGTTAGCTTGTTGTGTCGGAGGTCCAAGGTCAAGATGTCGCTCAGTCCGCATATCTCCGACGGAACCGAACCTGCAGGCGGGACGAGATCAAAGTAATTTACTGACCAGGACACATGCTACGGTAGGGGCTTAAGTTTTCTGACGCTCATCTCTCGAGAAGCTCCGCACCTCGCTCAAAAACTAGCGGAGCTCTGTACTTTGCGCCAAGAGCTCTCTATACCCCACGGAGATACCAACGAACGTGCTGCCCGATAGACAATCCCAAGGTTTAGGTACAATGCGCCTAAAGCGGATGGTGTTCCAACGATCTCTTTAATACTATAATAGTTGAAACCAGTAAAAAGGATGATGCCCTTTTCTTATGCCTTTACCTTGGATTTAGAGTGTTTCTATGTAACTGGTAGGACGGCGATCTAGGGCATCGCGAGCAACAGAGACAACAGCATACGCTTAGAATCGTCGTCGTTATTTGCCATGGCCTTTGTGCGGACGAACGAAAATACCATGACGGGGGCGGTCGATCATTGAGTATTGTGCAATGCTGGCCAAGTTGGAAGTCGTGCAGACAGAACCAAACATAAACAAAACGCAGAGTCGTTTTTATTGATACCCCTGAAAAATTAAAACACACCCGAACCCGAACCCGAACCAAGCTGCTGCTGCCTCTGCTATAAATGGCCGCTACCTGCTGCCGCTGACTTAGCTGATTTCTGCTGCCTGCTGCTGGGGGTTGATGGCTCTGCTGCCTGATGCTGTCTGCTGAACTGCAGTAGATACTGCGGCTGCTCTATTGCTGGGCTATGATGTAATATTTTGAGTGCGCGTAGCACCGACGCTGCGGCTCTGGGCTGCTGCTGCGATGATGTCAGTACGACTAACACTGCTGTGAATCTGCTCTGCCTGCTGTGCGGTTGCTGCTACTCCACGTATGAAGTAGTACCCCCCGGTATTGTGGTATTACCGACAGTTAGCCGAGCGTCCTGCCTGCTGTTGATGCTGTACGTACGGCTTCTATGCTGCTGCGTTGATAATAATTCCGCACCGATCATTTTGTCAGCGGCGATACCTGGATCAAACTTATACACCCGTATCATACCACACGAGAAAATAAACGGGACATCAGCTGCTCGAATAGACTACTGTGCATATGTCACGAGTATGCTACAGTATGTTTTAGTGGGTGTTGGCATCCAGTATCACGAGTGCAGTCCAGAATACAAGGTACCGGGTATATTCTACTCGCTCAGCGAGCAGGGTTGAGTCCTGCGTCGTCGAGGGAGGAAGAGCCATTTACGGTGATATGCGTGCTGTCCTTGATGAGGTCTGGGCGGCATCGTGCGGCAATGGGCGGCGGTATAGGTTATCTGCTGCGTGCTCCTGTGAGCACTTTCCAACGTGGCTTGGCTGTCGGTATAAACGTATCAGAGCGTGATTTGACATTGTGTATGGTCAAAGCAGCCATACTATGATGTTTTGCGTTCGGTCGCTTGCTGCGCATGCTCTTGCTGCGGGCGCCGGCACATAACATACCTCAGGTGCGGATGCTGAAAACTCCTATGAAAATAGTGCAAGGACGAAATGTGCGTATCAGTAAGTACCAAAACACTGCTGAAGCAGGAATCTATGTATACTTCGTACCAGATATAGCTCATGTTACCGGGGGGGAGCTGTACAATCTGCATGATGTATCAAATGCTTTTAGGGTTGAATGTATAGTGTTCATATAAAGATCGTGCACAACATCTCATAACGGCAGATACAGGATCTAGTTTGGATTATCTAGATCGCGATCTGTCCGACGTGCGAAACCTTTGGGCCAAAAAGCAAAAAGTGCTACAGAGTAGTGGTCCCAAACTAGCGGCAACCCGCACTATTCCGCATACTGCCGCTACCATCCGTGCCAAGCGATTTCACAGGCCCTACAGAGGGAAACCGGCACTACTCAACCGACGCTATAGGGGGTCCACTACTGTAACGAGCAGAATGGATGTAAGCCTGAAGATCGAAGCAGATGGTTGATCGCTCACCGACCAGCTCATTGTAGGACAGGCTCAAGGTCTTCAAGGCCATCAGCCTGCCCAGCTCAGGCGGAATAGAACCTGTACGAAAGAAAAAGCGAGAGTTCAGGCCAGTTTTGTGGAGGATTGGGCCATAGCTCCATAGTCGCCGCCGCTAAAAACACCGGATGCAGAATACTCTGCAGTGGACGAATACCCCATGGAAAAGGCAAAGGAAACCAAAATAATACAGAACTGAAGCAAGTAGTACTATTAAGAGTGGATGAATACCCCAGGGAAACAGATAAAGGAAGCCAAAACAATTCACAATACTGAAGCAACTCGTATCATGCACACACATCAGACAACAAATACAATCGAAAATCAGAAATCACAGCGCGCGTACGTGTCACATAGAGACGCGGCCTAGGGCCAAAGAGTAGAAGGCCGATGACCATGTAATGAAAAGGAAAGGTGAAACAAAGGCAGAAGGTGGATTAGGGCGATACTACTAAGCCGGACGTAGGTACAGAAGGGAGGTAGAGCTCGTGCATAGGCTTCCTGTACTATGGGTTCCTCTTCTTGGTGTTTTCCTACTTTCTGGGAATGAGTATGTGTGATCGACGCCGAAGCAATGCATCATGCTGCACGTTGGAAGATGGCACACGTAAGAATAATACATGTCATGCATACGATTTTTTCCTCGTACGTTGTCAGAGACTCGCAGCGGAAACCTGGGGGATGGCGCATACGCAGATCGAACAAATTGGCGCATGCTACGGTAAAGACGCCTAAGGACGGCCGAGTCATCCCACGGTAGGGGTTGCACTTTTTAGACCAAACGTTTATGACCGGTAGAGCTCCTCAAGTGAGGAACTACCGGTTGGTATGATCATTTTACGAGTATGTTTGTTTTAGGACTATTCATAGCGGATAGAAACGTTGGTCGGGTTGCACGAACGAATGTCTTCGAACTCATGTTTCGGTTGAAATAGTTAGCTCCTCATGTTAAGAGCTCAGAAACTTCAGCTGCACCAACCACTACCGTGGAATGATTCGATCATATGTCACAGCCAGCGGTCGGTGACGCCGGTACGTCACAATGTTTTTCCCGTCACGTGACGGTGTCTCCTATCCCCCCGAAGAAACGCCTACATCCATTTTGGAAATCCTTAGATATTGACACGAGGAACAAGCGCTTGGCAATCAGTCTGTGGGTCTATTTATGGCAACACGTTGCGTCTGCTCGTTGCGCTATCACTCTCAAAAGCTGCCAAACTAATAAAAATAAATAAAAATGGATTGGTCTTCGGAAAAAAAAACAGGCTTTTTTCAAAAATGGGGACGTTTTGGTTTTCATCGCCGGCATCAAACGTCATATGAAGTCACGCACGGTTTTAGTTCAGTTCCGGTACGTCACGAGCTCATGTTACCGTCCCTAGGCGTTTTTCTACTCAAGATGGACCGAGGATACGGTAGGGGGAGTACCCCAATTTTCACCAAAACGGGCTGAAAATACCCCCCGGAGTGTAGCTCGTTGACGCAGCATACCAGGTAACAAACAATTCCGTGGTGGTGCTTACCGTGACACCCAGAAGCACCAAAGCGGCAGGCGCTTGCACTAGTTGACTCTTAGTCCCTGACAAATAATACCCTAAACGTGACCCCGTACCGTGGCCTAGTAGTGTAATAGCGAGAAAACGATCGCTATCCTAGGAGAGAGATGTTGGCCACAGACGGCTAAACAGGAAGGAGCTAAAACATGCACACAGGTTGTATGCAGTATGTGGAATAAATGTACTGAGCGCCCAAATGGTGGAGGTGTCTCTACTAGGAGTAGGAACGGTGCTCCGTCTCGAGAGGGATGCGTGGTCAATGGTCGAATGGCCGAGGCAAGCAACAAATTAGTACGCCCCTCCCACACAAACACACCGTCTACGGTCTTAAGACTCGGGTATTAATTAAATGAGTACCCCCCCCCCACCCCTACCGTATCCTTGGCTGAGGATTAACCGCACAGGGGCCCATAAAGAGCGACACACAACACGAGAGGAGCGACCTTATCTTTGGCCCATTAATAGTACGAGACACGGACACATGCTATTTAAATCAGTATAATAACATAATAACACCATTGTTTTTCTGAGGCTCCTCACGTGAGGAGCTCCATACTAATAGTAAGTGATTTTGAGTAAACTGAAAAAGGCAACCCGAAGCACAAACCCATGGGCTAGGTATACAAAACACTCAAATTGAAAAACAAGACTTTACATTTTCGACGATTTTGGGTTAAGGAGCCCCCGCTCATTCAGAAAGAAAACGCATAAAAAAATGGCTACCTCTATCACAGCACGCGTCCACGTGCTACGATAAGAGTCGTAGCAGTTTTTTTGACCAAACCTATTTCGGGTATGACGGGGCTCCTCGACGGAGGAACTTCCCGACATCGCCGTGTTTTTACAATAGCACTCGACTCTTGAGCCTTGGTCCGTGGGATTGTTCATCGAGTTTGCACTTTCGTTTTCCCTCAAGAATCCATTCTTTGGGTGAGGTATGTAGGCTCCTTAAGTGAGGGAGAGGGCTTGGCAACAAAATGGTCCTTCCCCTATATATATATATATATGGGTCGCATGCGCCAAGAGCGAGCAGCAGTACCAAGGTCACCACGCTGCGCGTCCGTCGCGTAGCTTCTCACACTGGACACGACGCGTGCTACGTACGACAGAGGTAACAGCACTTTTTTGGCCAAAACATTTTCTGACAAGGACGGGGGCTCCTTAACCCAGAAGCCATCGGATTGTCATTCTTGCTTTCAATAGCAAGATGTGACCGTCATGCATACCAAGGGCACGGGTTTTTCCCCCCCTCGGGCTTCACTTTCAGCTTTTGCTCAAAATCAGTTGTTTGGGTGAGGTACAGAGCTCCTCAGGCGGGGACCCTCAGCAAAACAAAAAACGGTGCACGTCTAACGTAGCCTGTGTCACACTTGAAACTTCAAACCCCTGCAGCGCGGGCTGAGCTTCGTGTGGTCAATGCTGCAGTTGCCAGTTTTTTTTAAATTATTTAACGCGGGGTTTCCCTCTGAAGGTTCGGGGTGTTGAGGGTCATTCTCAGGTTATTTAGGCGGGTAAAGCTCTGTTCCTACCTCCTCTCGCCCAACAAGCTGACTTTCAAAACCCAAGTGTTCGTTCAACTCGATGCTTGGCATACATACGCCTCCGATGGTTCAGTAGGTAAGCGACTTAACTGATCAGGGGAGTTTGGTGTAGATGTGGAGGGGGATGGGTGGAATTATTTAATAGTTAATGACTTGGGATTAGTGTGAA
>JBBMKB010053893.1:4499-15864 GCA_037833945.1 Alaria marginata | reverse complement strand
AGTGTGGAACACTTCGGCCCTACACCCTTGACAGCGCATGTTTTGCCTTGCTTGACATGTCTCCCGACATCTTTGTAGGAAAACACCCCTTGATTTCAGCCTGCACTTTGATTGTGGACGGGAGGACGGACCTTTTACCGTCAGCTCTGTCAACATGTATGTCTGCATCTATCTGGTGGTCTCTCCTAAATACTATCCGCTGCCTCCCACCCAAGACCTGCACGCGGTACGCTCAAATACCTATTTTTCACACATCTCTGCCTCTGCTCCTAGTTCATACCAGGTACAGCGAGTACAGCAGGCAGTAGTAATAGTTGAGTACAGTAGGAATACCACAGTAGTAGGCAGGTGACAAACATATATTTTGTGCTTGCGGCCCAATCGAGACCTCTGTCCTTCATACAATACTTATATTCCGTACCAGATACAACAGCAGTATTCAGTACCGGCCCTCTCATCAGTTGCTCAGAAGAAAGGCAGCCTTAAATTTTGGAAATAAATAAACAAGCTCTTAGCCTGGTCACGGCCTACGTTTTAAGCAGCTTGGTCCATTCCTGTGGCTAGCCTCGGTACACGACACCGACTGGCACCATTGCCACCAGATGGCCTGGCAGTAGCAGACGCTATACAGTAGCAGTAAATAGTACGTACTGTACAGCAGCAGTACGAAAGGTGGAAATATTGTTTACCAATTTGCTTCGAATGTTTTCTCCTTCTTTTCCTGAACCCAAAATTATCCCCGGCCCCCTACAAACACACAATGGGCACTCAGGGGACGACCGCTGAACAAGGTGACATGCAACTCCCTGCTGTGTTATTCACTGTGCTTCGTCACGGACGCTGCGGCCGTTATCTCCGTTAAGACCCCGCTGGCCAGCGCGAAGCACACTGGTACATTGACCAGCTTTGAAGGCAAAATCCAATGTCGTTTTGGTCACAGATCAATTCTTCGAAAATGTCAACGTTGCTCTGGCTTCTGCCCACTGGATGCAAAGACGAGATCCAGCCTATAGATGACTGCAATGGGCAACTTTTCAAGGTGCACGTGGGCAAGGTCTTCGACAAGTGGCTGATGGATATTGACCATCTGGACTTGTGGGAGTCTAATAAGCTGACAGCCTCCAACCGTAGAAGCTTTATCACGCAATGGCTCGGCGAAGCTGCGAAGAAGATCGACCTCAAGATTGGCGTCGACTATCGCAGCCGCCTGTTCGAGAAGACTCGCCTGGTGATAACCGCAGACGGAAGCGATGCAACCTCATCAACACAAGTTTTTTTTGTAGTGCTACTTGCTCGACAAGCGAGTCGTGTGCAAGAACATGTAGCGTAAGAAAGCACCTTCTTGATAAAGGTATTGGTGGCTGTGTCGCCGCGCTCCGCGCTGGCCTCGTCTAAGCGAGTGTGCGTCGATGTGCATTTTCCTTCCATCCTGATGTTGGTGCCTAAAATACCAATTGCAATGCTGTTGCTACTAAAAGGAGGGAAAAGTCGGGATGGCGTCTTTTGTAAGATAGAGGACCATCGGTTAGCTTTTCCCCTTAACCGGCAAAGAATACCTTGAACTTGGTGTAAGCCCCTCTGTCTGGTAGCTAGAGGAGGGCTGCCTCATAACGGCCGCAAGCAGTAAATATTATACTGACGGTATTTTGTAGTTGTTGCTTTATTCCTGTGCTGTATTGATCACCACCCCCAAGTATTTAGCCGACGAGAGTGTTGAGCATGTCCTGCCCCGTGGGCTCGAAGTACTGGGTGGCCGTCGTTCCGGCTGCTGTGGCGAGGATGCTTGTTGGTGACAAGTCAAGACTATTCGACAGGCCCGGCGTGATTGCTCTTGTCCAAACCCTAGGCCAGTACCTCCGTTCTTGTTGGTGACCAAATCTACATGAAGTAAGCTCCCTGGTTACATCGTTGATGACGCGTTTGCCAGCTGCGATATGTACGAGCTGATATTCCACTTGAGCGTGGACGTGCTGCCTCTAGTTTTGTTGGGGGACGATCGGTGCCGGTACCTGCAATCAATATTGCACCTCTCGATATTAAACTGTCTCGAGACGTCTGTTAGTAGAACAACGGGCGTGGGTTCGATGGTGGAAACGGCGCGCGATTTGGTGCCCTAATCGTGCGCGCGTGGACGATTAAGGCGATGTCGTAAAATAGGTTATGTTTACTCCTGTCTGTGTAGTGCTGCTGTAGTCGCTGCAGTTGCTGCCCTGGTGGGCGCCGATGTAGTTGTTGCAGGGGAAGTCGGTATTATTACTGCGGTGACCGCCACTTACTGTAGTTCTAGCAGGGAGCTACCGCGAGCGACTCAAACACCGGACGAGTACATCACTGGTGGAGTTGCCGAAGAAACTAAGGAACGACAGGGACTACGGTACATTCTACACTGATTATAACGGATCGTGTTCTGGAGCGGATACGAGCTGCAACAAGCTGCAACAACAAGAGACGATCGCTACGATAGGGGTACAGCACAATTTGGCAAACGTTTTGTATAATACAACAGCTCCAAGTTTGGCAGAAGTGTAACCAAAGCCAGCAGCGCGTTAGCCCACATTTGCTGTTTGGAATCCGAATTGATTTCATTGAGAAAGTTGAGAAAATCTTTTTCCCGTATAATACAATATCTTACAGTGAACGTCTGAACATAAGTCCGATAGTCGCTGTTACTTACTGCTGTGACCGTTCCTAGAGGCGCGGTCAAACAGTCGGTATCACTTATAGGCCAGTTATTTTTCAGTCGGACCCGTCGGCCAAAAAAGTATTTTCGACTGGAGAATAAATCGGGCTTCTTACACAGTCGAAAACTTAAAAAACAAATTACCCGTTCTTCTCCCACTTGTGGATGACGTCCATGAATTCAGAGTCAAAACACATCGAAGTCAGTCAGCTGGTGGCAGAATCGCATATTTTGTGAATCTCGTTGTAGTATCTCAACGTTGCACAGTAAATCGGGCTTCTTACACAGTCTAAAATTAACACAAAAAAATATCCTTTATTCTTCCACTTGAGGAAGACGTCTATACATTCGGAGTCAAAACACAATGAACTTAGTCAGTGGGTGTGATACTCGCGTATTTTGCGAATCTCGTCCGAATATCTCAACGTTGCACAGGCCATACTGTAGTATAAACTACGTGTCTCTTGACGGAGACCGAATCAGCCAAGGGTAAGGACACATATAACACAGCGGAGGAGCCCGGTGAGGCGGAACCTGGTCCGTCAATAAACACTACTCCTACGAATGAGACCCATGCTGCCATTAATACGGTAAACGTGCACCATTTTGCTTTCTGAGGCTCCACAAGTAAGAAGCTCTGTACCCCACGCAAGAAAAAAAATGATTTTGAGCAAACCGAAAGTGCTTTCATATCCGAGGGACAAACCCGCGGCCCAGGTGTATTCGAAATACTTATATTGTCAAACAAGGATGGCATATCGATGGGTTGGGGTCTAGGAGCCCCGCCATTCAGAAACAATGGCTGCCCATAAGGACTGTCTACCTCTATCGTGCCACGCCTCAGCACGTGCCATTAGCACCTCGACCAGAGGCATCCCACGGTAGGGGTACAGCAATAAATTTCTAGGCTTCTGACATGAGGGGCTCCATATCTCACCCGAAAACGTGACTTCCAAGATTTTCGTTCGCGCAACCTGATCCACATTCCTATCCGCTAATCTTAAAACACATGCACTCGTTTAATGAGCATACCAACCGGTAGTTTCTCACTTCAGGAGCTCAACCGGACAGGAACGTTTGACCCTAAAAAGTGCAACCCCTACCGTGGGATGACTCACCACACTGTCAAACGAGGGCACCCTGTTACCACTAGGGGGAGAGGGGGGATACACATCTATCACCCGCCTTAGTTATTTTACCTTTTATTTCACACCTGTTTCGGGACGGAGCACCGTTCCTACCTAGAATAAAGACATATCCGACAATCGGGCGCCCAGTTCAGTATTTTCATACATTACATAAACGCGTTTCGCTTAACTTATCCCCCTCCTGCTTGTTTTGAGAAAGTTGTTGTGCTATTATAGACACATGCTGCGGCAAAGTTGCACAGACATGTTTTATGCGGCTCCAAGCTTGAGGAGCTCTATAACCTTACCTAAAAATACTACTTTGATAAAAATGAAATGGAAACCCGATAAACCAACCCATGGCCTAGGAACAAAAAACTTTGCTCAACAATAAAAACATTTCGACGATTTCGGGTTAAGGAGCCCCGTCACTTAGACACTATTTTAATCAAATCGAAAAATTGCCACCCCTATCGTACGAGCACACGTCGCTAATCACCGTCAAAAGAGAACCATCCTGTGCTTAGGGCTTCTACGACAACCTTCTCCTCGGCGCCTGAGCTAAGAGCATCTTTCAGCCCCGACCCCCTAGGCATTACTCGAGGTTGAGACGGAACAACGATCACCCTCTACCCATACCGAAATACCGAACCCACTACAACACTGGGATGGCGAGGGGGGGATATTTTCGGCGAGAATCACGGCATGCCGATGTTGCCGAAGATCGCCGTTGGCTCGGCGCCGGAGCTGAGAGTACATTCCAACCCCAACGACCCAGCAGGTCCGGTCTTGCAGAACATACTTGGAGGATAGGTGTCTGCATCTTTGGCGTCGTAACCGGGCGTGCGCTAGTGTACGGTGGGGGCTGGCTTGGTGCTTTTCAGGGTTCTCGCAGGAGACGCCCTGTCTCTCGCCGACAGCCCGGTTACGAGCAATGTTTAACGCGCAACACTCTGAACAATCAGACGAGCTACTGCGCATTATATCCTACGCATTATATCAAAACAAATATACATTTATAATACCAATGACAGTACCGAGATACCGTAGCAATGATCAGTCCCTCCGTGGGAGAACCCCATATATATACTGAACTGTTAACATCAAAAGAAAGCACGATCCCGGCTAGGCTCACCGGCGCGAAACATATACAACACAATTAATAACTCCATGCCGGTTCACACCACTATGTAAGACGCATTTTTCATACGCGGCTCCTGCAAATATGATACGTATATATCACCTCTTTCGTGAAGCGAAGTTCACGCTGACCCAAAAGATCTTACAATTTGGTACTGACAACACCTTACCCTTTGGTGAGGGGGATCTACTACACACGTTAGTCTCTTAATCGGCGCGACCAATGCTTAAAACCGCGATAACAGTCCACAGCACATCTAGCGCGTCGGCGATCAAAACACGCCATTTCAGGGGGAACTCCTTGAACAAATAAACATGGCACGGGGCAAACAGCAACCCCAGCACGGTCAGCCAAAATACGAGCGGGAGGTAATCGGCCCTGATCGTGGGGATGATGTACTCCTCTGTGGATTTACCCTCCATGTACCCGGTGGTGATGATGAACACTAACGCATACACGGGGTTAAGGACAAAAATGTCTACCGCCACCTGCATTGCCGCGTGAGATACTTTCTCGTCGGCTGGTATCCACCAGTCGAGAAAGTTGTACGCGAAGTATTGGAACGGGGCGTTGAAGGCGAAGGCGTTGAAAGTGACGGCAACAGTCTGGCGCACCGCCTGAAGGGGAGTAGTCGCGTTCAAACAATGAGAGACGAAAAGGGAGAGAGTTAGGACATTCACACAGCGCAAGAAGCAGGGAAAACAAAGGCCGACCAGCCTCAGTAACGAGTAGGTTTTTCACATACATACATACATACATACATACACACACCGTAGTGGATCTCTAAAGCGTGCTACAAGATAAGAGTACTGTAGTACGTATTCGAGACAAATGTCTGACTGAAATCGGCCGTTGATGACGCGTGCTTCAACCGAGGTAGCCCCTTTCGGCAAACCAAGTTTCTGAAATACGGGACACCCCTAACCTAATACTATCGGGATACGATTTGTTTTATAACTATTACGGGGGAACGCAGTTAATAGGACCTGCGGTAGACACAAAAAACTACATGTTTATCTAGCTCTTGCTACCAATATTTGGTCCTGTTAACTACGTTCCCTCGAAATAGGCCATTGTATATTGTCCATCGGGTTGCCTTTTCATTTTTCTCAAAATCACTTACTATTAGTATAGAGTAATATCATATTCCTCAAGTGAAGAGTCTCACACAACCATTGGTGCACGCACCTCAACGACAGCATGGGTGGTCGGGGGTGTACTCCTAGGGGTCCTTGCTATAGCGATTTACGGCCACTCGCGCATATCTATTCTGCACATTCGCAAGTCGTAATCTATCTGTTGTTCGGTTTTTGTTTGGCGATATGCATCGCCATGGATGTTTGTTTTAACTCGCGCGTTTGGGAAGGGCGTGCGGTATCGTTCTTGCCACGTACGTAGCGTGGCCCACAAGCAGGCGCAAGACACAGTGGGGGTGCACACCGAGGCTTATTATGAGGACCCTCGCTTTGAAAAACTTGACATTTCACCCCAAAACCTCTGAGTTTGGTCATATATATATGAAAATGCGACCCGATGAACAATGAATGCGGTAATGGTTTAGGAATACAATGAGGAATACTGCGAAAAACTAGAATTACATTCCGACGACATTGGGTTAAGGAGTCCCGTCGTTCAGAGACGCATTTCGCTAAAGAGAGATTCGCGTAGCACCCGTCAGTTCGTAGTAAAAAAAGGGATACGCCCACCCTGCCGCAGCTCGGGTCATCGACTCGAACCGCAAGAGTCCGAAGTAAATCGACTGCTGATGACGGGGAACGTTTGTTCGCGTTCGCGCAGGGTCGAGAAGAAGGAGAGAGTGTCGATTCAAATCACAAGTGACAAGTGAGCGTTGCACACCGCCTCTCTCCACAACGTGGAACATCCGGAACGTCCTGAATCTGTATAACTCATTTTGTTTGCGACTTTAACCCGTGGAACATCAGGAATGTCTTGAATTTGTACAACTGAATGTGTTAACGACCTTAACCCGTGGAACATTGGGAATGTCTTGATTTTTTGTAACTCAACTTGTTATCGAATTTACCACCACACTGCTCCCACTCCTTCGGAAGAGAGCTTCACCTGCATACAATACATACTACTATCTGATTGTATTTACCAGGGGCTGACCTACGTTTTCGGACGCTCTTCACTTGAGAAGCTCTACAGACACGGTATCCCTTGTGATTGCATTAATAGTAGACACATGCTACGATAGAGGTGCGCCCGTTTTTTTCTGAGGATCCTGACTTTAGGGCGCCCTAACCCTTACCCGCCAAATGATGTATTAGTAAACTGAAAGTGCAACCCGATGAACAAACCCATGTGGCCTAGGGTGTACAAAACAATCGGACTGAAAAACAAGGAGTTTTCGACGATTTTGGGTTAAGGAGCCCCGTCATTCAGAAACAAAAAAGCCAAAAAGTGCTCTACCTCTATCGTGGAACCAGTCAGTAATATATGCAGACCTACTATACAGTAGGCCAGACGCGTGGTAGGATAGGTGTAGGCACGTTTTGGCTATTTCTTTTTCAAAGCGACCCGCCTCCTCATCCCAAGATGTTCAGAAAACAAGCAGGGCCCCTCCACCGTAAAAGCAAGCAAGTGTCCCTGAGAGAAAGCAGGCGCGCCCCTGAGAGAAAGCACGCGCGCCCCTGTCTTAGCACACACCCCCCTCCTCCCATACATCGTGGCATTCTCATGTTGCCCGAACACGGCTCGTGCTTCTTACACTCACGTTCGTGTCGTGCCATACCACGCCGCCTCCTTGAGCCCAAAATATGCATTGGGCGACCAGGTCCCCCAATGCTCCCACCAAGCCCGAGATGAGGCACTTCAGTACCAGCGGTTTAACCTCCAGGGTTTCGGCAGACCTGGTGAGCAAGGTCCCTAGACCCCAAACGTGTGCACGAGGCTTAGAACTAATCACGTCTTCGTACTGTGTTTCCATCGCATCGGGGGTGTTCGACCCTCCCCCTGACGAGGCGTTCTTTGCTGTATCCTCAATAAGCTTTTGGTGCACCCTTGGTTTGGTCTCTAGACCATTTCGGTCGGCACAAGACGTGGTGGAACTAACAACGTCTTTGTGCGGTTCCATCGTCTCGGGAGGGTCTTTGATCCGCGTGTTCATCGTATCGGGCGAGTATTTATGCTGTGGTCTCATTGTCTCGGAAGGCGTTTCGCAGCGCTGGTCCATCGTATCGGCGCGGCTCCGCAGCCCTGACGAGCGGCTAGATGTGTCCTCATCACTCAGCTCTCCGTATACGCCGGGGTTTCTGAACGTCGTGGCCAACTCCGCCATGCCAGGCAGTTTCCTGAAGGCGCAGCGCCCTCGTCAAACGTTATGCGTGGCTGACGTATAGATGCGCGACACCTGCTTGAAGATAGAATGCACGGGAAGGTATCTTAGAAATCGTCTTATTGGGAGTTTGCTTTTTTGTTGCTGTTCTGTTCATCAACCTTCCGCGTTTTTGATAGTTGGACGCATGGCCTTCTTTCAGGCAGACGGCACAGGAAGGTGCCTTCGAAACGGCGTGTCGGGACCTTTTCATTGGGATGCTTGCAGCAGATAGTTTACCACGGCCGGGGAAGGGCCGCTGAGATCGGTGCTCACGAAGCCGCCGATATTCGACGAACCCACAATACTTCAAGTGTAAAAGTTACTTTGTGCATAGTCATTAGGTATTCGTAGCACTATACACCGGAGTCGCGAGTGGTCTAGTTGATTGTGTTTATTTATCCAACAGGAGGACCTTTGTAAGCTGGATCTCAAATTGATACAAAAGAGCACGCGCGGGGCGGACGACCGGTAATAGGATATTTATAGCATGCCGGATAATGAGGTACACAACAATACCGCACTAATTTCGTAAGGAAAAGATTCGGAGACACGGCAACACCACAGGACGTGATCCAAGCGCCGAGAACACGTGCTACACTGATAGGGGTAGTAGCACGTTTGAGCACCGAAACAACTGCTGTAAACGCGGCTCCTCGAATGAGGAGCGGCCCGACAATGTTACTACGTTTGCCGACCTTCGACAATTTGCAGCATGCACTTGGAGAGTCATCTCACGGTAGGGGTTGCACGTTTTGGGGTCAAACGTTCCTGACCGGTTGAGCTCCTGAAGTGAGGAACCACGAGTTGGTATCATCATTTAACGAGTGTATTTGTTTTAGGACTAGCGGATAGAAATGTTGATCGGGTTGCGCGAACGAAAATCTTGGACGCCATGTTTCGGGTGAGAGATTGAGCTCCTCATGCCAGGAGCCCAGGAACTTATTGCTGCGCCCCTACCGTGGGATGACTCTGGACGTCGTTCACCCAATCGCTTCCCCAGAAATAGATTTGGTGGAGAAAAATCTATGCTATCCATCTGGGGTTACACATTCGTTCTTCTCGAAGAAACCTTTTTGGGCAGGAACGCCTCCCACGGTAAAGGGGACTCGTTTTGGTTTTTTAGGCTCCACACTTGAGGAGCGCTATGCCCCTGCCAAAAACTGATTCGGGGAGAAAAAACAAGTGATACCTGACAAACAATACCATGGCCAAGGTAAAGAATGAACAATACCGCAAAAACATGACTGAAATTGTACGAGTTTGGGTTATGGAGCCCCGTCGTTTAGAAAATGCTTAACCCCTTTGGGGCTTCAGAGGAAATACATGACGAAACAATTTGACGATTCCAGAATCAGGCACAAGAAGCAGCCCGGGACGACGGGTAGGGGGCGCGTTTAAAGCGCAACGGTAGGTAATATCGAAGGAAGTCATGTTTTTGGTCGGTAGAAACGGGCCTCAAAAGGGTTAGTCCACAAAGTGCTATACTAATAATAGTAGAACTAATACCTCTATCGTGGCACGCGCGAAGGCATAGTGGAGATCAATAAGCGACCAGCTTTATTGGGTGCGTCTACCGCAAGCATGTGCCTAAGGCCCGCTTTCTACGCGAAGGCTCGCTTGTTTCGCATAATAAGGCTTGTATCGTGATTTAATCACCTCGTTCCAGGTGTTACAATGAAGTTAGTTAGACTAGACCGTACACCTAGGCTATGACAACCCTTAACTTAACGCTAACCCCAACTTTACTCTTAATAGAGACACCTCCAACGTTTGGACGCTCAGTACGTCTCCTCGATATCTCCATTACAGGACGTTTTTTGCATATATGTGCCATCTTCTTCCTGTTGGGCCGTCTGTGGCCACGATCTATCTCGTAGGATAATGATCGTTTTCTCGCTGCTATGCATATATACCAAACTTCTCCACGTCACACCCGCCCATTGTCGTCATCTCCTCCACTAGCACATGCCGCTCTTCCTGGCACACTTCACAATCTACCATCACTACGTGGGCTCGACTCTTCTTGTCCGCGTTGCCACACGGGTAGCTCTGTACGCCGTTTTCCTCCTCCGCCCTACTACTACATACAGTATGATATTTATTTATAATTTTTGGCAGGTCCAGGTCTCCTACCCGAAACCGCAGTTTCAGCGTTTTCGCGTAGTCCTTCGGGAAGTCATCCCCAGGTCATCCCACGGTAGGGGTTGCAGTTTTTGGGCCAAACGTTTCTGACCGGTTGTTCTCCTCAAGTGAGGAACTACCGGTTAGTATGATGATTTCACGAGAGCACTTTTGTTTTGGGACTACTGTAGCGCATACTAATCATGGTCGGGTTGCGCATACAAATGTCTTCGACGTAATATTTTAGGCGAGATATTAAACTCTTAATGTGAAGAGGTCAGACACGTCTGGTGCACCATGACCCTACCGCCGGATGACTCTGGACCGTGCAAATACGTTTCCCTTCCTATACCCTTTATTTTAACCCCCGGTACAATATCTCTCTAAATGTTCTTCCTCATTCACGTGGTGCGGGGATGTCTAGTTTTAAGCAACCTCCCGAGGTTCATGGTGCTTGAGCGTACCCTTGTGCGAAAATGCGGAAAAATGCGGCCCTGTGCGTGTCGCAGGAGATTCTTTGTGGAACATGAATATTGCATCACTTCCTGTTTTTGTGTTGTTTTGTCCCACCCCTATGTTCAAAGACACAATAATTTACGGCACAGCAATATCTGCGATTTGGGTTCGAAACAGGCGGCCAAATCGAGGGCTCCCAGGGGGTCTGTACGCCTCACAATGTTCGTTATTAATTGATATACACCATACCCGGCCTGTTTACACTAATAGGTTTTGGGCGTTCGCCAGGCTGCACGCGAATGCATTACGCAAAGTGCAATATTTCAGCACAAATCTGCACCAAATAAGCATGCCAAACTACACGGTATCGGCAGTCTCGCAAGAAACTTGAAATCCGGCTGTAGGCTGTGACAAACAACATCCACCCGGCCTGTTTACACTAATAGGTTTTGGGCGTTCGCCAGGCTGCACGCGAATGCATTACGCAAAGTGCAATATTT
>JBBMKB010053782.1:0-12470 GCA_037833945.1 Alaria marginata | reverse complement strand
GCCGGTCGAGCAGTACCGGTGGCCGCACTAGTGCCGGTAAAATCGCTTGGCACAGGTGGGAATATCCTACAGTAGTGCCGGTCGAGCAGTACCGGTGGCCGCACTAGTGCCGGTAAAATCGCTTGGCACAGGTGGGAATATCCTACAGTAGTGGCAGTGTGCGGAGCAGTGCCGGTTGCCGCAGTAGTGCCGTTTTTTTTGGGCTGGCACATACCGGCACTATAGAAGGATTCCTAATGGAATGCAAGACATCAATAAATTTCCATTTTCGAGGGAAACGGCATATGTATGTATGATACGTGTCTTTGTGGACGGTGACTCGGTGGGAACGAAAGAAACGAGGTCAAACAGAGAAAAAAAAAGGTCCACTGCCCAGCTTGTTGTCGAGCCGAAGGCATTGCCGACGCGGAGGGTGAGGAGCTGGCCGAGATCGTTGACCTTCGTCGGTTAGGTGTAGTCGATAAAACCGAAGGCGCGTACCGCAGTGGGGAGGAGGGAGAAGAGCCTGCTTTGTGACCCCGGATCTGGGTGACGGCTAGGGAGGGAGAAGAAGAAAAGAAGGGCGAACACACTAAATGGGATGCAGTGGGGGGTTCCCAATAGTGCCTATATGTGCCAGTCCAAGTTATACTGCCTGTATGTGCCAGTCCAATATACCGGCACTGTTCAGGGCACCGGCACTATTGGGAATAGGGATGCTATAGGTAGCTACGTACTGATGGAGAGTTCCAGTCGTACCAAGCGCTTTCACCAGCACTGTATAGAGCATTGGCACTATTCAGGGCACTAGCACTATTGGAAATAGGGATACTATGATAGCTACTTGTAGAGAGTTCCAGTCGTGCCAAGCGATTTCACCAGCACTGCAGAGAGCAGTGGCACTATTTAACCGGCACTATTGGGATCTCCCACTGTGAATACAACAAGTTGGTTGTGATTCGGTTCTCGCTGGCTGTATTCGAGATCGACGAAGAGGAGTGCTGAATGACGCCGGTCGTGAGTTGTTCGTTCAAAATCGCGTCAACGTAATGTTATTGACGATGAAGACAATGATGATGATGATGATGATGATGATGATGACGATGATGACGATGATGATGATGATGATGATGAGGATGATGAGGATGATGATGATGATGACGATGACGATGATGATGATGGTGATGATGATGATGATGACGATGATGACGATGATGATGGTGATGATGATGATGATGTCCTCGCAATAGCTCATTTCCCTGAAATCTAGTCTGTGGTTCCAAAACAGACTAAAACATCATACCGATGGAAGAACAAACTATAACTATTGCAGGTGGCCGGAAGGACAACGTGGTACGATGGTACGGGCGAGACTTTACCGGAGGGCAGTCTGGTGGAAACGAAATCTGTAAGGAAAGCAGGCGGCAGGAGCTTAAGTTGGGTTGTTGATTTGGAAAACATGTCGCGGGATTCTACGAGAATACCGACCAACCAACTGAGTTTCCCAGTTGAAATCCGACGTGGGCCATGTCAATCAAAAGTCAATTATCGCGGGTGTGTAGGAGGTCCTATCTTCCTTGAAAGCTTTCACACCTCAGATCCCCATTCATGATCTATGTCTCTCAGAGCAGATAGATCCCTGGTCTAGTTGACCTGCATGACCTAGATCATGTTGCCGAGTGAAAGCCGTGCGATCTGAATGATGTACAGTAGCACGCGTTTCCTGGATGTGATCTGTACTATACAGATGATCTGTACTACACAGATGATCTGTACTACACAGATCCTGCACAACATTAAAAAAAACGACAGCTACGGGACCTAGATGATCTTGCTCGCGATTTGTAGGAGGTGTGGGATCTTGTGCGGTGGTCGGCCTGCAAACGCTCAAGCACGGTATATATCCCTTGAAATGTTGAGCGGTGGTCAGCGCGCAAATGATCAAGCAAGGCAGACGTAAGCGCTTGGTCGACAGGCATCGAACGAGTGGCCGACTCATCACCACGGAGAGGTGTGTTGAACGTAATGGTCAATACGGACGCCGCATTGTTTAGGAAACCTCTATATCGCCAGTGGGCGTACACCCGATCGAAGAAAAAAGGGTTGGCTTTGACCCCACTTGCGAAATTCCTCCCAAACTGAAGCATCTTCCCGCTCTTTTGGGTGGCCTGTTTTCTGCACCCTATGATATGTCTAAACAGATTCTCTCGGTCACTCCCCGTGTCCGAAAGGCGTGCAAAAAGTGCGTTCACGCCCTTCATGGAGATCGTCGCTCGCAAAAATGCTCACCGAGCTCTCCACTCCAAAATGGTTGATACAGCGGACGCCGCTGTTTTTAGGTCACTCTATCTCACCCGCGGGCGCATACACAATCACATAAAAAAGGGTTGGCTTTGACCCACATGCGCAATTCCTCGCGACCTGAAGCAGAGCTTCGCGCTTTTGGAGGTGGCCTGCTTCCTGCACCATGTGGTATGTCCGAACAGATCCGCCCGACCGCCTCTCTTCTCAATTTTGGGTGCAAAGTCTATGTTCACGCCCTCCATGGATGGTCGTCGTCGTTCGCAAAAATGATCACCAAGCTCTCCGTCCCGCACGTCTTGGTCTTTCCCCATTGCGAAGCTGCCGCAGACGGCCCTCGCCCCTGTCGGGTATCCTGTGACGCTAGAATCGGTGGTTTTGTTACTACGCTTGAGCAGGAGCAGCTCGACAGCTCCGTACGACGCTTGCAAACGCTAGCCGCGCTACCATCGACTTTGAGCGGCAGTAAATTCTGCTCGACGTGGAAGCCGACAGCATTGTGGGGGTCTTCGAGGCTACCTTTTGGGGCACGAATTTCCGCCTATTTTCGAGCCACAAGACGCTAGAAAAATAGAGATACAGTTGGGAACCACAACGCACGCATCCAGCGGTGGTGGCTCGAGTATCTTATGACGTTTGACCACACACACGAGTACCGAAATGGCGGCGCTAACATAAAGGCCGGTTTTACGTCCCCGTCTACCGCAACCTGCCATGCGGCACGACCGCCTTGGGTCTGATCGACCCACCCTAGTGAACGATAGGGCTGTACTCCTCATCCATGCGTGTGGCCTGAGGACTCCGTATTTGCCTGTTCCCGGCGTCGGCTTGGGTTAGCTGGTGCCCCGAACCAACTGACACGTCTAGGAGGGTCTCCCTTTCGCCTCTTCTGACTCCCGCCATTTTTGTGTGTAACGCGGGCCGCATATGAGGGTGGACGACCTTTCCGCTCCTACCGGGAGATTCACCCCTCGTGTTCCTGCGCTCGTCGTTATCGGTGATCGCCGTCCCCGGTCGCGCTTTCAGTTTGGCCTTACCGCCACCGATACTGCCTCAGATTCGGTTTTTCCCTTGCCTTCGGCGGGTCGCACGGGCTCCGCAGAAGCCCCCACTACCACCATAGGCATCGCCCAGCATGCTCCATCACCAACGAGTACAGCACAGGTTGTCGGGTCCACCGTGATCGTTGATCCGTCCGCGTTCGACCCTTTGCCCCCCGGGCCCTGCAGACCCTTCGCCACCTCCGGCTACGCGGTCGTCATTGGACCTCTGGTCTACTCGCTCGGACACGCCGACGAACAACGGTCGCTGCAGGCCCCGCATAAGCCGCAAAAATGGATCCGGACCCGGCGGGGGACCCCTCTCTGCCTGTCGTGGTTATACCTCATACCTGCTCGGACGCACCGACGGCTCACGGCCGCTGCAGTCACTGCGCAAACCGCTACAGTAGTTGTGGATTCAGATTCGGCGGGGTCCCTCTTTCGTCGGGCCAACGGGCCATCGCCTCGCGGCGTGGCATGCCCCCACAATCACCTTTGGCCGTTATTGCGGGCGCAGTTTGACTCCAATTCCTGTCCCGAAGGTACGTACCCTTTCCGTCTAACCGCGACAGCGCCGAGAGTATCTGGGAGCTCCTTTTGTAAGACGTCTTACCCCCCCCCCCTGACACACCCTCCGCCATCGCGGTTGATATGAAGGCTCTTGGTGCTGCCGCCGAAGTACAGGGTGGGTAATTCTGCCGAGCGATAGTCGCACGACGACTTGGAGCAGGAACAATGTGCAGAGCTTACGTGCCGGGATGGCATTCCTTGCAATGTTTTCGTTCGGTCGCTGGCTACGCCAAACGATCAAAGTGACCGAGTTTCCCTTCGCACCTGCCCCCCTCCTTTTCGAAGAGTCACCGGCTTGCTGGCAAGGGTCGAGACACATTCTACGATAGAGGTTTACCATATTTTTTTCTTAAGCTCCTCACTTGAGGAGCTCTGTACCTCACCGAAAAACTGATTTTGAGCAAACTCAAAGTGCAATCCGATGAACAAACCCGTGGCTCATATGTACTAAAAAAAGCATATTGCAAAAATATAATGACATTCCGACGATTTTGGGTTAGGGAGCCCCGTCATCCAGAAAAAAAAACGCCAAAAAGTGCTACCTCTATCATAGAACACGTCTCTCGAGACACAACACCACCGATGACGGTACTGTCGTACTCGTCCTATAACCGACACCCCCCCTGTCCTCCTCGCTCAAAACGAGCATGGAGACGCCTGGCTTGCCTGCAAAATAAATAGCCTGTTTGTATTTGCGTACCGTTTTTCATTCACCCTTGGATCATGAAGGTTTACCACATGTCACACGACAAATTCCTGCCGCCTTGGCGCGACCTGCACCCTATATGCGTGCTATTACGGGGGACCATAGTAAATAGGACCTATGGTACACACAAAAACCTATATATTTACCTATTTTTACTAAAGATATGTTTTCCTATTTACTATGGTCCCCCGTAATAGAACGATTTAGCTGGTGGGTTGGTAAAAGTCGATGAAATTCGACGAACAGTGGAAAAGTTGAACCTTCGGCCCGGTAAAAAAGAAGGCATGTACAGGGAGGGGGGCGGGAGGGGCGAGATCTGTGATCACGGCCTGCTCAGAAGATAGAGCATAAAGGTGAGATAAAACAAAACAAATGGGCAGTTGCACTCGATGGTGGCTGGCTTCGCTACTCTTTGAAGTACCAAGTATGGACGCCGTTGAGGCCGGCAGTCTGCCGACCCACCATCTCGATACACCCTGCCTACTGGACTCGACCTCGCGATCAGTGTCGATTACTTCGGCTTTCTTCCGTTCACGCTCCGGGGTAGCACCTATATGTTGCTCTTCGCCAACCGTTTCAGCCCTCGCGTGGATAAAAACAATGCTTTCATTGCTGCCGAATTTACGGTCAAAGGCGCCGCCAAACGTTCTGAACAACCGGTGCATCACTTGCTGGAGGTGCGCGTGTAGCATACTCTCGGACAACGGCTTACAGTTCTGCTCGAAGGGTTGACGGGGGGGGCTATCGTACAAATCTCTTGGCGTTTGTAAAATCGTCACTAGCTCCAACGACCCACACGGCAACGGTGGAGTGGAGCGTGCTAATCGCACGATAGCACAAACGACACACACAACGGTAGGTGGGGGCGTTACTTTTTTTCTGGGGCGCCTCAATTGAAAAGCTCTATACCTCACCAAAAAACTGATTTTCGAGTTAAGCTGACAGTGCAAATCCGACTAACAAAACCCATGGTCTAGGTATAAAAAATCAGTCGTATTTCAAACCAATAATGGTATTCCAATGATTGGGGGTTAAGGAGCCCCGTCGTTCAGTAAAAAAATAGCCAAAAAGTGCTATACTAATAGTAAGTAATACATCTAGCGTAACACGCGTCAAGCACTGGCTATCATTACTATTGAACATCACGACGACTGGCATGCACACCTCCTTCGCGGAGAATACACACCTGAACCGTCCGGTCAGCGCCGCAACCAGATTAGCTCCCTTCAATGCCCGTACCGGTACAGGCATGCACGGCTCCCTCTCACGGCTTTCGAACGCGCTGGTGTCGCCGGACATTGTTTGTTTGTCCCGCGATCACCTCTCGCATTGCGACTTGGCGACAGATCGCCAGCAACGCTCGTACATACGATATCGCCCCCGAGCGGCATGCTCTCGCAGTCTCTTGCGTGGACCGCCCAGACTCCGCCCTTGCCGACCCATTGCGCCAGGATCCCCATTTCGCTCATTGGCAATTGGACGTAGCTACACGATACGGTCGCCCCGAACCACCGAGGCGTGAAGGCCGGTACCGACGCGGAAGTCCTCAAGGCGATTTTTTCGCTCAGGTTAACGGGGCCCTAGTACAATAGTATGCAGTCGGCCCCTGCTCTTCCGGCAACACACACCAGAAGGCTTACCTTTGGGCGCCAAGCTTTTATATCGGGACTTTCCCTCGGAGGTGCCCGGTGCGGATGCACACCGCTGCGTCTCCGTGGCGCGCTGCAGGCCTGTACCCCGTACCAACCCCCCCTACGACAGTGAAGATATGCTTAGTCATCTGCCGGCGGGGGTGGCATGATACGTTATCCATGAGCTCACCAAGAAACGGTCCTTGTACCATGTCACACAGGACGGCGTTTCGGCAAAACCTTTCAACGGCTCGAAGTGTCGAAATTCGGCGGCCGTCAATCCGTCCGCGGTCGAGGTGGGTGGAGGCAGGGTCATCGCGGTGGTGCATGACACATTGGACGGAACAACTCTCTCGGCCCTCCCAGCAACGGGAAATGGGCCCTCAGCTCTCTCGCCAGCACGTCTTGCTCTTTCCGGTCGGCACTTCGAATTAACACCGCCAAATCTATCGCCTGCACCGCAGACTGCGAGTTGGTGCTGCGCGACGGGAATTTTCTCAAGATAACGGCAAACGTTTACGGCAGCAGGCTACGACTGCGTCCTGTGCGCCGATTGGCTTCGTCGCTATAACTCTATGGCGCTTCCAAACGGAGCTCACTTTTGATATAAAGGCGACTAAAATATGGTGAATGGGGGTCAGGGAAAACTAGCGCGCGTACGCTTACCGATGGGACCTACTTAGTGCGTTTTCTGGACGACCCCGACACGATCAAGCTCCTTCTCCTTCTTGCGCATTTCGAGTACACGGGTTGGAAGAAGGCTGTACGTGGTTCACGGTCTCTGAAAACCGAGTCAGTTAGGGATTCAACGCAACGTCGACGGTCCTCAAGGGGCAGGCGTGACTAGCTAAGATTTACGCAGCGCTCCCTTGTTTTCCGCTTCCTCTGGGTTTTGGATCGGGGGGTTGTCGTATGATCTTCCATTCTCCGTGTCGGTTTCCGACGTCGTGTTCACCTCCGGGTCTACGACCGAAGTTTCCCCCGGTTATCTTGCCAGAGCCGGAGCGCAGGTGGACCAGCACCAGCCGCCTCTCCACGCGGTCTCCCACACAGTCAAGTAGCTTGGGATCCCTCAACAAGTCAAACGTAGGGAGCCCTTGACGGCGGATCGGAATCTGACGACGGACACAGCAGTCCACAGGAGAGGAGGTCTTTGGGACGCGCCGACCCCGAAGCTCCGCGACAAGGCCTTCCTACTGGAGACGCGTTGTACGATATTACTAGGTATTAGTATAGCACTTTTTGGCGTTTTTATTTTCTGGGTGACGGGGCTCCTCAACCCAAAATCACTTACTAACAGTATAGGAATGTTAAATGACTTACTAATAGTATAGGAATGCCATTTTAGTTTTGCAATATGTTTTTTTTGTATAGGTGGGCCACGGGTTTGGTCATCGGATTGAACTTTCAGTTTGCTCAAAACCATTTTTTTGGTGAGGGTATAGAGCTCCTCGAGTGAGGAGCTTGAGAAAAAAATGGTGTTATTAACAGTATCGTAGAATGTGTCTGGATGTCACCCACGCAGACTCGCAAGCGCGGCTAGCCTTTCGAGGAGGCCATGCTGACCACAACGTATCAGCTGCCTCTACCTCCGAGGCGCACAAATGCCAACACTACACTCGTCCGGGCAGATGTCCTTCCACGAGCGGAGCCAAACACTTGCCACCTTCGTGGTGGAAAGCTTTGGGCGTGTCGGGATAAATGCTAGCAACTTCATCGACCAGCTGGTGGCAAGTGTGGTAGGGAAAGGGGGTTTGGAAGTTCCCCAGTTAGGAAGGGAATCTGCACGGGGAGCCGGGTACTCTCGGTTAACGTACAGGTAGCACTCTCGAGGAGGGTGTCTCCGTCCGAACTCCAGTTGTGGAGTCACCAGGAGGCTAGGAGGACCAGGAGGGGGGGGGGGGGCACCCCCTTCACATGTCCACGAACTCTGAGGAGGGTATGACTCGGAAGGAGCCCCCCAGTCGCGCCCGAAGGCCGGCGGTAGCTCCTGCCCACTGTAGACTCCAATGTCGGGCCTTCGCGAAGGCTTTCGTTTCCTCTTCCCTAGCAGGTTTTTCCGGTCCCGGTGGGCGTTCCATCTCTAGCAGCAGGTCCAAAGAAGCCGTGCGCGGCGCGCGACGGACTCGGTTGTATGTCTTGCCCATTTTTGTTTGGATTTTCCGGGAGGTAGTAGTGATCGAGTTGTGCGCTGCAAGCATGCCAATCTCTAGGAGCCTTAGGGCGGAATTCTCCTCTGCGCCGCGACGCCCAAGTCAGCCAAGGTTCAGGGAGGATGCCAGCGATCTGTTTCGTTGGGATTCGCCAAGTGTCTTGAATCTCCCTCAGGCTCTTTCCGAGCTGGATGGTGATACTCAATTCAGGCGGTCCACTCCTCCCTCGGTCCCTCAGCGGGGCGGTAAGGTCCACCAGACTATTCGGCAATAGATCCCAGCTCTGCTCCCTATAGCAGTTGGCGTTGTCCTCATTTCTGTCAACGGCGACCCTAACCCTCCTGCCCTCGTTGAAAGACGCGCTTGGGCTTGCTGATGAGGCATACAATGTCAACCGATCACCTAGACACCCCTCCTAGAAGAAGGATTGTGCCTCCACTGCTCCCCGGTAGCGCGACGATTTGTTCGTATGCCCATTCTGCGCCTCACTTTCTGCCACGTTCTGGATGCCTCGAAAGATAAATCGGTAGCCAAGACAAGGCCGTGGTATCTTGTCCTCTGCCCGAGGCATTCAACGGCGATTAGGGCCGCCGCTTGCTTGTTCGGCATGTCAGCGAGGTAGCGCGCCAGGCGGTCCGCGCCTCCATCCTTCACTACCCCCACCGTGCGCTCAACGACGTACTCCCCGGTGCTGATTGTGACGCCCACCACCGTCACCCCTTATTCTTCAGCGATACGGACGCGACACTATCTAGGAGCGAAATCTCCTCCGCTGTCGGGGTATACTCTTTCGGGGGTAGCACCAGGGGCTGGTTTGGCCACGATGCCGATGTCATCTATCTCGCACCGTAGGAAGGTAATAAACCCAGTATCTAATCATGTTGACCATGACTCCGATAAGGCCGAGAGCGCTATGGTCCGTACATGCGAATGCTTCCACTCCCCCTCCTCCCTCGACTTCCTATCGCAAACGCTAAAGCCCCGATCGCTACTCCAGGCAGAACATCGCCGGCCCGATAGCCCCCCCCCTGTTGGGCCATATTGGAGCAATCGATCGTCCGGGTATCAGCGGAGTCTATCCGAAATAGCGCGTTCGCTGGTATCGCGTCGTCGCGCTTGGCCACAAACGGCGTGAGCGCTGGCACGCAGTTGGTCACCTCCGCAAGCACCGTCGTCCTGTTAAGTGTGTTGAAGGCGTCGGAGAAATCCGTGAAATTCAGCCAGTTGCTCGTGTCGTGTAGCGCTTGTGCCCTCGGCCCTACGGGGTCCACTCCTTCGGGCACCGCGACCGTAAACCACCTCACATCGCAATCTACCTCCTCCAGCCACGGCCGCCGCTGTCGCATGACTCCCATGGAAGTGAGGCGCCCCCACACTATGCCAACCCAAACCGGCAGACAATGTTCCCCCTAACGCGGTGAGGCTGGACTGCAAGAAGAGCTGCTAGAACTCCGGCGGGAACGCCTCTGGCTCGTTGACGATTCTCCTCTTAGACTTATTATCATGCCCTAGTCGAAATCCTCCCTCCTGACGTCGATGTGGATGATGGATTGGAAGTGTGCAAATTGTTGACCACTCATTCCGGGGCCAGATAGAGCGCCGCGGGAGCTGATTGTATCGAAGATGACTTGTGAGGCGTACTCCTCGTTCGGGCACCTCGAGGGGGCACTTCCCTCCTCTACGTCAGAAGCCCTAAACGACGGTGTGGTACTCGTGAGGGAATTTGGGCACCAGCGTGGCCCATGTCTTTTCGTTGCCTGCCGAGCGTGGCTCTGCCAGAAGGCTGCGACTTTCACCTCTCCCGCCTGACGACATGCCGACGAAGCGTGGGCGAGCTTCGCCTCCTCCGAAGCTTCTTGGGCGACATCCCACTGCCTGGTGCCTCCTCGCCGCACGTGCGTCATCAGCCACCGGAGCAAGAAGACTTTGTTGCCACTCTCCACCAACGCGAACCTCTGTCGCCTCTTGACGCCGTCGTCCATCGAGTGCAGCAGGGCCGTCAGGATGTACCACAGCTTAGTCGCCCGCACAAGCGAGTTCGGCGTGGCCTAGTCGCCGTTTAGTCGGTGTTCTTTCAGGGCGTGGCTGATCGTGTCAAGCACATGAACACTCAGGCGCACGTAATGCGCTTACCAACTGCCAACTGCGGCTGCACGTGTTTACCTGTCGCGAAGCGTTGCTGCAGATCATCCAGGGAAGCGGCATGGAGTGGTGATCCCCTACCCGCGCTGTTTTGGTTCCATCCGCAGCACAGCCCCCGGTCTGAAGGTCCGCGTCATCTGTAACCCCCCCTTGCCGTTCGCTTGGTCCGACTGGGAAGACCGGGGTTCACTTGGACCACTGCCTCCTCCAATACGTGCCCTCTCGTGTGCCAGACTCCGCCGTTGACTTCTGGACAGCGGAGTGGTCCCGGTGCCGCGCCTCTCGCGAAGGCCCTCACCACGCAACGCACGTGATGCAAGCGGCGTCCTTGCCCACATGGAATATGTACCGCCTGGTGCTCACGCTGGAGCGTCGCACGGCAGACCCCGCTCACCACGTCGCCCCGGTGGTCGCCCAGGAAGGCATCGGGGCTCGTCCCGTTCCCGGCCACCCTACCCGGCGCTCTGGGGGGGCTTCCAGCTGGTGCCGCGCCGGTTGGTAACGTGGGCCCGCCGTTGTTCCTTGCGGCCCCTCGCCCTCCATGACTTTGTTTATCCATTCTTCCTTCTCCCCCTAGTCTGCCAGTTCGCACCCTGCCGGGTTTCGGTGCGCCACCACTCTCGTTATATCTACTCTCTCTGCTAGGTTCGCTCCCTCTACTACCCACCTACCCCCCCCGTTTCGCTAACGAAAGCGGTATGTTGCCCCCGGAACTGGGGTTTCACCCCCTGCTCATGTCGTCCCCTCTCTCCGGCCTGGCTCCTCGTGGCTACCTCCCAGATCCTCCCGGTCGGCCTCGTCTACCCCTTGCGACCGAACCGAGTACTATTATATAATATCTGTTGTTTTGTTCGGTTGGCTGAATGGAAATAGACGTGTATATATCGCATTTGTCTGTTACTTGCTGCCGAAATGAGCGGGCTGGCGTCTAGTGTGCATGATGCATGCACACACACATAACACATGCACACATACATGTATGTATACATGCATGCGATAGTAGAAGCTGCAAAACGTATCATGGCGGCGAGGTGCCCGTGCTGCGACGAAGTCGATGTGGGCACGCGACACGCCCGCCGACATGCCCGCATATCTGCCCCGGAGCCGGAAGGTAGGTGGACCAGCACCAGGCGCTTCTCCGCGTGACCTCCCACGCTCTCAAGCGGCTTCGGATCTCTCACCAAGTCAAAAGTAGTGAGCCCTTTACGGTGGACCGGAGCCTGAGAATAGTCATTGTCAGCAGGAGAGGAGGTCCTCGGTACGCGCCGAATCCGGAGTTCCGCGACATGGCTATCCTACTGGATGTCACCCACGCAGGCCCATAAGAGCGGGTATACCTGCGTGGCGGCAGCGCTGACCACGGCGAAATCGCTTGCCTCTGCCTCCGAGGCGCGCAAGCTCCAAGACGAAGCTCGTCCGGAACCAGCGTCCTTTGACGAGCGCAGCCACAAAATGGCCACTTTCGCGGTGGAAAGCCTTGGATGTCTCGGGGGGGAACGTAGCGGCTTTATCGATCAGATGACATCAAGTGCAGTTTAGGGGGGGTGGTGGAGGGTCTTTTGAAAGTGGGGAGTCCTTTACAGCGGACCGAAAGCTGAGGGTGGACGTCGATATCACCAGAGGAGGTCCTCGGGACGCGCCGAATCCGGGGTGCCGCGACAAGTCCATCCTATCAGATACAACCAACGAAGACCGGTAAGCGCGCGGGCAGACCTGCGTGGCGGCGGCGCTGAGGATTAAAAGTCAGCGGTTTCGACCTCCGGGGTTCGCAAGCGCCAAGACTAAGCTTGCCCGAGACAAGCATCCTTCGCCGAGCGCAGTCACAAACTTGCCACCTTCGCGGTGGAACGGTTTTGGGAGTCTCGGGCGAGAACGTAGCAGCTTCAGCGATCAGCTAGCGGCAAGGGTGGGGGGGGGGGTGTGCAGGGTCTCTTGCTAGGAAGGGAAT
>JBBMKB010053671.1:0-15865 GCA_037833945.1 Alaria marginata | reverse complement strand
CCCCCTTCCTTATCCTTTTCTCCGCTGGTGTCGTTGTGCCGATCCATGAAGGCCCGCTTGGTGGGGAGCGACTGCCATGAACTGGATGACGATGGCCGCGAAGACGACCTGCACCGGCATGCAGGAGTTATGGGCGGTTACGGCGGCGTCGATGAAGATAGCCTTCTTTCTGGTGTTGTGGCTTCACTCGCGGGAACACTTCGACATCAAGTCTCGCCAGGCGAAGAAGCACCTGCAACAGGCCGAGGACAGGCTGAAGTCCAAGAAACTAGACATGCTCGCTCTCAAGATCCGGCATGTCGACGAGGCCCGCTCGAGGAACCTGAAGACGCAAGCGTTGTACAAGCTCCACGACCACTTCGTCATGGCTGCGTACCGCGAATCCGACGAGGGCAAGAACAAGAACACCAGCCTTCAGCTTATCCTCGGAATTTTGACCCGCAGGGAGAAGCGGGTGATCGGGGCGAGCTTTGGGCGCTGGCGGAAGACGGCGGCGACAATGAAGGCGGTCGCGAGACAGGCGGTGATCGATGCGATCGTGGACGCGCCCAGCACCTAAGGCGAAACTGGCTGCATACAGTTCTGGGTGTCGTAGCGTGCATCCTTCCCAGTCGTGTTTTAGAAATTCACCATAACTACTGAGCTAGCAGTCAGCGCTGACTGCCAGGTCAATGGGTATGGTGTGCATCTGATATCGTGCCGTCCTTCTTGAACTTTGTCGTAGGGTACGGTGGTAGTCTCGCCCCCGTCGTTTTCATCATGTACGAGGATTCGTGGCTTTTGACTTCGGAGTGGAAGAGTAAAATATCTTAGCTGATTTTACGGTAGAGTGATGGAATCAAGAATTTTCTGCTTTCCTTACGACTACTAACATGACGCTATTTTGGTGGGTTTCATTGGGAGAAACTTGTGCCAGGTATACTGGAAATATATATTTCTGTCGGAAGATTTTTAATGGTGATTTCAGCATTGAAAATCAATCGATGGAAATTTTGGAGGCATACAACTGATTTAGGATTCAAGAAACAAATAGTTTCGGCTTTCCAATTCCAAAAATGACTTTATAATATTTTGAAGAATGTTTCTGGATGCTGTCCCTGGATTATGATTCTTGGTTATTGGGTGACTTTCAGGGACTATGGTACAGTACTGCAATTTTTATTTCTGCCACAGCAGTGCACAGGGAGAGTATCGATCGACTGTATTTTTCATTGACTCGTTTTACCTTGAGGAAATGATAATGATAATATCATACGGGTTAGGCATGCGATAGCCTGCCCTGAGTTCTTCACTCTTTACTTGACTCTTGATGCGACTCTTGAGCTGCTATCTTGATACTGCTTCTATATTGTTTTTCGTGTGGATGATTGCATGGCAGCGCGAAGGGCGATTAATGTACTTGATGTTCTGCTTCTCAGCCGGTCCCTACGCACGGCTATTGTCCCACGCAGCTGGCCAGCCCAGTGACGCCCTGCGGGCCTAATAGACAGAAACACAACCGGGCTCCTTCAAACCACCATGCACGGCGCCAACGCCATCAGGCAACGTTTGCCGTCATTTTGTATTTTTTGTGTCTGCTTTTTTTGTTTTTGATCATTCACTTTCACTTTCCAGCTCAACTCGTAAGAGGTTGTACGGTACCCTCAGCGACCTTCTGGACAACCCGCGATCGCAAGCGTCTCCTCTTCCTCGCCCCGGTACATACCTCCAGTTTTATCGCATATACATAGGGTTCAACATCTCCACTGCTCGTCGATTTGCATCGACGGATCAAGACTCAGAAAAAAAGTCCGGGCACACAAATACGTAATCAGGTGTGCATCAGCCGAGGTTCGAACCCCAGCGCAACCGCCAGCAAGGATGGCAGTCTACCGACGGTCCATCATCAAATTTGCTGACTTTGATCATCGCTTTTACTTTCGAGTTCAACTCCTTAGAAGTTTTACCGCCAGCAATCTTCTGGACTACCCGGTACAGCATAGCCGTGGTCACAGGGAGGTGTCTTCTCCCCCCCCCCCGATACGCGCCTTCATTTTGAATTTTATGTTCGACATATTTTCATGTTTTTCCTCTAGAACCCCAAAAGGCTTAAATTAAAACCCATGCCGTCGTCGACTCAATCAAGCCTCAACTATTCGAGCACAGTTTTGCGGCGTGCGAGTCCTCGACTATTCTAGCACTGTTTTGCGGCGTGCGAGCTGCACGTGGTAGCCGTCCGGGTCTGCAAAGCGAGCCAACTTCCCCTCGTAGATCGATGGCTCTGGGATCTCCTTAGCCCCCTTCGCCCTGAGGCATTTGGATGCTCCGTCCAAATTGTCAACGATGAACCCCAAAAACCCGAAACCCTGGCAAGTGAGCGTGCGAGGGCAAAGGGGACAAGTGTTGACACATGCTACTAATAGTATGGTAGAGGTGAGCTCTTTATTTTCTGAGAATGGTGACTACTTGAGGAGCTCTATACCCCACCCAAAAACTGATTTTTGAGTAAACTGAATATAAAACGCGATGAATAAAGGGCCACGGCCTTTCTAAATCTGTTGGTTCTTCCATCGTAGGTTCGAATCCTACCTCCTTCTTGTTCATTTGAATGAAAGATAAAGTTAAAATGGTTCAACGGCATCTCTTTCATTTTATTTTCCTCATCCAGGTTTTTTTTCAACAATTTCTTGAAAAGTTAAAAGAATCCTCTTTAACATTTTGTATCTTGTTTATCAAAATGTTGCCACGAAATCAGGTATACAAATCATTCGTATTGCAAAACAAGAAAGGCATTTCGACGATTTTGGGTTAACCCCTTTAGAACCCCAAACCCCGTCCCTATACTATTATCAAGTAATTTTGTCCCCAAAAACGGGTTCCCAGTTGTAAAAGGGTTAAGGAACCCTGTCATTCAGAAAAAAAAAAAAAAAGTGCTACATACAGTTCCTCTATCGTATTATAGCACACGCGTCTGTTGGAGATACTGTAGGCGAGAGAAGGCCCGAATGTGGGTATTTGATTTGATGGGCTCTTCGTGCTAACTCTTTTGGAACTTCAGATAAAAAAATGTCGACAAAATGGCCTACCGATTACAGCTTCGGCCACTGCTTGGCTGGGGGATGATACTAAACACTACTAAATACCACTATTACGGGGGACCGTAATAAACAGGACCAAATATTGTTTGTAAAAATAGGGAAATATATAGGTTTTTGCGTGTACCGTAGGTCCTGTTTACTATGGTCCCCCGTAATAAAAAACTACCAGTACTAAATACTACCAGGTACTAAATATTAAACGCGGTGCCCGAAGGGCAATGCAAGGAATCGCATATACGACGAGGGGTTGCAGCATGATGCTACTCGCACTACTGCGTGCTCACACCACTCGTAGACTGTTACGAAGAACAAAGAAATGGTGAACGTTTTGGTCGCTATCTCCGGGTCCCAATATAAGGTGAATGTGGGTACAGTGGGTACTCCGATTTAAGAGCACTCCGTGGTAAGCTGAAGCAGGCGCTCTTAACTACACATTGCTCTTATCTGTAGTGAGAAGTATATGGCTTTTAGTATGGCAGGACATACCGATCTGACCGCTCTTAATTCCCGAATGCTCTTATCTTGGGCGCTCTTAAAACGGGCACCCACAGTATTTGATTTAGAGGGCTCTTCATGTTCGCACACCGCGCGAGCACCTCCGAGCTTGACAAGGGGCGCATTTACCTCTGTTATATGATATGAAAAAGGTATAACATCAGCCGTCGACGTAAAGTCAACTAACTGAGGGTTTATTTCCGGATCGCCCGCAACAAAAACGTCATCACATTTTACCTGGTGTGTATTTAAGTTCGTCCCTATTTACCTAAATGTACGTGTACTTATATATAATCCTCTGTGTTTACTTATATTTCCCTAAACTTACCTACGATCATTGATAACGCGGAAAACTCCAAAAGTGGCGCTATTTTAACGCACGCATTTCTGCCAATAACAGCACCACATACCTAACCCCCCTTAACGGCAAACAATCTCCCTTCGCGTGTACCGCCCGGCTGTGCACCTAGAACCCTCACGAAGGCCACAAAACAAGCCGTGAGTGAAGCCGAACACCATAGTAGAGGTGTCTCTATTTGTTGTTTTGGTTTTCGCAGACATATCGCTAAGTTTGGGTTGATTTTCTGGTTTGGTTGTTCAGCTATTTATAGAAATACCCGGCCACGGCAAAAATAAAAAAGAGGACTACGCACCTTCGTTTCCGTGTTTCCGTTGTGGTACGAAAACTCCGGATCACTCTCCGTCCCATGGTTGTGCGTCAGCTCCAACACGGGAGCCCACGATCGGCCCATACGCTCGTATGCCGCGGGCGAGTCAGCGGCAGGTAGAGAAGAAATTTCTTCGGAAGACAAAGACTGCAGGAAATACAGGCTGAAGCTGTCGAAGTGAAACTCACACACCTATGTACCGCAGGAGGCATAACGCCGCGAATTGAAGAAGAGGGAGGCGGTTTTGGTGCACATGGGATTGCTGTATCGGGAACAGGGGCTATGTCAGAATGCTGGGTGTTGCTATACTGCCAGGCACACACGAGCGAATAATACCTCCATCGATATTGCAGAAATGAAGAAATTGCTTCGGAAGACAATGACCGCAGGAAGTACAGGCTAAAGCTGTCGAAGTGAAGCTCACCCCTATATACCGCAGGTGGCACCATAGAGAAGAAAAAGAGGGAGGCGGTTTTGGTGCACATGGGATTATAAGTACGGGGAACAGGGGTGTGGACGAGCTTGTATCAGGCCCCGTGGAGCTCTATGCATGCCTCACCCAGAATACGAGTTGGGTAACAGTAACATTGCACGCGTGACGCACTGAACAATCGCATGGACTACGTAGGCACATGTATCACGAAAACCAAAAACAAAGCACGATCGGGAGTCGGATTGCTGAGTGTTTGCTATATTGCGAGGTGCACCCGAGCGAAACGTTATCCATCTCCATCACATAAAATATGCGTTGTGGCGCACGAACGTTCAAAGCCGCATATTAAACATTAAACAACGCAGAAATGGTGTGGTACCAAAAGGACTTCCGATGGTTGAGCCAGCAAGTAAAAACGGCATCTACTAGCGTCTACGCCCCTTTAGAACCACACCCACGTTTTTGGCGGATACACTACTTTACTTTATGTGGAATATGTTTTTGCAGTTATTAAAGGGTTGATAACCCCTTTGGGGCTTGACGGGGGAAACGTGTCGAAAAAAAGCGACTACTACAGCATCGGTGGCAGGTATATATCGTGGCAACTCAGGGTGCAGAGGTAGGGGGTGCACCCGAAGTTCAATGCAAGGATATCTCCGAGGAGTCATAGAAGAGATACTACTGTTTTACGGAAAGATGCTTGTTTCTATTGGAAACGCATCTACGCTACAATGTCGGAGGGCAAACCTAATAAAATAAAATTAAAAGTTAAAATTAAAAATTAAAATAATGGTAAACATAATAGAAATAGTAGCAATAATAGCAATAATAGCAATAATACCAATAACAAGAATAAGAATAAAAATAAGAATAAGAATAATAACAATAATAGTAGTATTATTATTATAATAATATCTCCGACACATGCGCAGCATGATACAGGTCGTACTGCTGCGCGCTCCCATTAGATGCCTGGTAACACCGTTTCTGACCTATTTAGGATTGCCATATCATACGTATACCTGGTATATGATACCTGGGTCCCACAAGGGCTAAGGCAGTACAAAGGCCGAAGCGCAGACCAGTCCTGGGAGCGATAGCGTAAGGTCCACGAGGTGTCGATGCCCCCAGTATTTGTCTACCCGAACTTGGACGCCGTCGCCGACAACTCCCGTCTTTTCCTCCTCTACTGCGATGCCAGTACCTTAGGGGACCCCGAGTTGTACAATGAATACGTATAGGGTCGCTTGCTTACCTTGGTCATTCCCATCCCGCCCTCGCCGGTGTAGAAATCCAAGGACTTGTCGACGTCCTTAATGCGAAGCATTGTCTGCCCCAGGTTGTATTTCTCGGGGTGTCCGGCGTCCTTGTTCCTCTTGACCAGCTCGATCCAGTATCCGTCGGGGTCGTACGCGAATGCTAAACCTTTCATTCGCCCCTCATCTGCATGTTAAACATATGTGTAGTGTTTTTTTTATATATATATTAGACAGCAAAAGTAGATTGTTTGCGTATATACTTCGGAGTAGACTATGCAAGCAACAACTGTAAGCAAGCAAAACCGCAGCACGATGAAAACGACATCACAACCTTGTTCCTCTTGACCAGCTCGATCGACTATCCGTCGGGATCAAAAGCGAACGCCATACCTTTCATCCTTCCCTCGTCTACACACACAGAACACGGCAAAACAACACCGCTTTAAGGTATGCCAGGTACACAACATCGCACCATATGCAATGAATTGCATGCAAACAGTAAGATGTAAGCGAAGAAAACTGCAAGCGAACACTCTGAGGGCGACATGACATTTTAGCAGTAGCATTATTTGTAGTAGTCGCAATCAACTCTAAAGCCGCAAATCAACATATGATATCTACATCACCCCCGCGCCATGCGAAGCTCAAACGCGACTTCTTTACGAGTACGTATTGCAGACGGGTCATCACCCTGTCACCTATTAATAGCTTCTTCGAGAAAAGGGTGTTTGCGGGATACCAAATTTGGTTAGGTAGAAAAACATATACTATAATAGTATTGAAACCGACGAATGTCACAACCCACTTATAATAAGGCTAACCTAACCCACGAAATATTAGGTTAGAAATATGTTTTCCTACCATCATTTTTTTAATTCTCAACATGCATTTTCGTGCGTTAGGTCGGCCATATTATAAGTGGGTTGTGACATTCGTCTGTTTCAATACTAGTATAGTATATGTTTTTCTACCCAACCAAATTTGGTATCTCGCAAACACTCTAAAAACACCTCATCTGGCTTCTTCTTGAAAGCCGGGAGGTCATAATTACACGTACGTCTGGATAATAGCGGTATAGATTACACAGTCGGTGTAAAGCCCAGCCAACAAATAGGCATTTTGTTTCAATAGTTCAAACCTAACCCTGACCCCAACCCCAACCCTGGCCCATCTATTAATAGAGCTTTAGAACGAAATACAAAACGGCCATTTATTTTTACTTGGCTTTGGACCGTACGTACAGTTTAAGTTTCACAGACGACTGAATGTATGTGTTGAGTGTGTTGCCTTCACATGAAACTGTTATTTCTACCCAAACGATATCATCAGCACGCTCAGTGTCCGTCCTGCGTCTTTATCCTAAAGAGATACCAGTGCAAAGGCATAAAGCATGTGGTCACAAACTGTGTAATCACCAATTTCCCTTGAAAGTTAACTCACCTGGCCTCTTCTTAAAAGACACGCCAGCCTTCTCGAGCTCCTCGCTGGCCTTGTACACGTCGTCGGTAAGGAGGGCCAAGTGTCCAAACCCTCGGCAAGGCTCATCGTTCCCGCTAGAGTACCGCAACTCCGGATCGTTCTCCGCACCGTGCTTGTGCTCTAGTTCCACGCAGGAGTGATCCATGTCGAACAACCTTTCGTGTGCCTGATCCACCAGGGAGAATGTTAACGACAGCACGTGTTTAGCATTATATTGACGTGTTTGTCTTGCATGACGCGAAGGGAAACGCGATCAGCGACTACTATAAGTTACGGCATCTATCGACGATTTCCCCAATATTTTTTTCTCTGATCCGCCAAACTCCAGATATTTCGTGCATTCTTCCACTTTTCCCTCTTTGATCACAAAAATTGTCGAAATATAACATGCTCCGAATAAAACTTTCCGTATTTAATTTTTGGAAAAAATAAGACTGACGTCATCATCCACGGCCACTTTTCCAAGTTTTTATTTTTTCAGAAAAGTGACGTCGCTATTCCGGATGACGATAAATGTCGACCAAGGATTTCCCGCCAATCAAAATTTCCACCCAAAAAAATTGACCAATCAGAAAACTGCGGGCAAGAAATCCCTTTCTCTCTACACTGAAATCAAGTAAGTAAGAGTAATTTTCTTGTATCCCCGTCAATTTTTATTTTATTTTATATTATTTTTCGTAAATTCGATTTTCATTTGGTAATATCTACTTCTATAGAAGTATACTACTAATGATATCAAGAAAAAATACCCCACTCGAGTAAAAATACTCCTACTTTGTCCTATATGGACTCGGTTTTGAATACAATCTAGAAATCCATGTGTACTGCCTGGTGCAGAAAATTCTCAGCTTTCCATTTCTTAGCCGTTGTTTGAGAGGTATCTACTAATATGAATAGTTGACTCGTCGACTTGGCAGGAGGTGGGAGATTGTCTACTCTTGCTGGTGTCCTGTCCGCACTGAACCCTTTAGCTTGCGAGAACGCTGTCCTGTGCTGCTAAAAGTTTGAGAGGGTACTTGCCTGTGCAGGTGGAAGTTTGAGAGTATGCTTGCTTACCTGAGCTGTGCCGGGCTCGGGCCATTCCTCCCCTTCCCTGAGGGAGGCCAAGTAGTAGGTGCTTTTGCCTAGGGTGGGGGTGTGGTAGACGTCCACCAGCTTCAGCCCGAACCGCTCCTCATAGTACTTCACGCTGGCAGTGGGGTCCTGAACAAACGGACGCCGTGGAAGCACAAGGATGTGGGTTGTAAGCCATCCAAGAACGCCATCCGAGACGTATCGTTCGATACTGGCAATGGCGCGCACATCGGACAGATTATATCCCTATTGATGATGTATTCATGACCTACGTCTTTCAGGGCAGACAGATGCCAGGTTCATAAGGATCTGCATGGCCTAGATCGTGTCGCCGGAAGGAAGCCGTACGATCTGCATGATCTATGTAGCACATGTTTCCTGGGTGGGATCTGTAGCAAACAGATCCTGCGCAACGTACCATAGTGACAGATTATAGGATCTAGATGGTCTAGATGATCTAGATGATCTAGATGATCTACTGTAGATAGTGATTTGTCCGATGTGTGCAATGATGGTGTGAGGATCTAAAACATGTCGGGCGCAAGCATCGGTCCAATTTAGCCTGCACAGCCCACAGCCCACAGCGGCTGCCTGTATTGAAAGTCAAGCTAGCCAAGCTTTGGGGCTTCAGAGGGGAAAAAATAGAACGATGTAAAAAGTAAATGACAATGACATAGTAGTAGCGGCCACACGAAGCAGCCCTTGCTGCCGGGGTATAAAACTCTAGGCTGCTGCTGCTGCTGTTTCTGCTGCTGCTGCTGCTGCTGTTGTTTCTGCTGCTGCTTCTTCTTCTGGGGAGGAGCGTCGTTCAACAAGGAAAAGCGGAGTCCAAGTGTGATACCCGGTTAACTTTTTCTGTCTTTGGAAATTGCCGACACGTAACGTACAGTACTCGTACATGCATTTTTGTTTGCCTTGCTTTTTATGCTGGCTTTAGTATCCCCACCGGAGATCCGGTGGTGTTCTAATCGCGGGCGATCGGTGGTACAACCTCTCAGTTAGTTGACTACCAGGCATATAATACGTCGGCGACTACTGTCGTTTACTTTTTTCATAGTCATAGGGGGCCCGTCCCAACAGCAATGTAGCAATGTGCGGAGCGGTGCCTCACGCGCGCGGCGTAACGATATCTGCGTATCATACGCTCGTTCTTCCTTTTTTTTAAATCGATAATAATAGTCGCTTGATAAGATCGCATGAATTGGTCGTTTTTTCGTCGCTGAACGCGGGTCCCAAATGGGACTTTATAAACTACGTCCTGCTGCTATACGAAGTACCTGGTATGGCAGAGTCGTCATGCACTCATTGCGTTTCCAGTGCATGACTGCGACGCTACTCATATTCAGACGTATCGCTTGCTTGCTTGCTTTGGCAGATAGTACTGGTGTAATACCTGGTACCGGTAAGAAATAACCGTGAAGGATCAGGAACAGGAATCCTGCATTTGCTTGTTGATGTTTGTTACCTGGTACCAGTTACCAGTACCCATGACAGGTGTCGCAGGTATCATAGCAGGGCTACACTACGTGTGTGTGTGTCTACGTGCGCATCAACGGAGGAAAACATGTCACATGTCACAAGACATTATCAATACGTAACGCTGTGGGTTCAAGCGTGCCATGAACGGTAGCATGGCAGCATGGTAAACTGCAACTCTGTGTACCTTGCAGCGGAGCATCGATCGGTGCCACTTCAAGCCGTGAGTGTTCGCGTTAGTAGTCGACATCATCTTCGTCGCAGTACCTCGGAGCGTCGCCGTGTTCTTGAACCAGAGAGGTAGATTTCCTGCGAGAAACGAGGTGGTGAAGCTCTTCGCCAACATCAGGCGTTCGAAATCCCGCACCTCTCGGGTTGGATTCTATCAGATCTGCCAGGCACCCTTCCAAGTACGGCACCCTGTGCGATCAAGCAGCACAGCACAGCGGACGTGCGGACGTTCTGTTGTGAGCATAGCAGCAAGCTTAGTACGTACCAAATTGGTCTGGAATGTAAGGACCGTATTTACATTAATATAAATATACAAACGGTCCTTACATTATACGAAGTTGAGAACCAAAAAGCCTCCAAATCTATGGAACACCGTCAACTTCTCAATGTCAACGTCAACTAAAGGGAACGTACTTGCCCTGCGGAGTCACAGGTCGCAGGGCAACGACAAGCGAGAGTTGGCACTGCTGCACAAGGCACTTGGAAGCCATGAGGTTGGCCAAGGGAGTGGTGGAGAGTCTTCGGAGCCCCGTCGGACGTGGGATGCTGGAGTTTTTCACGGAGTCTGTGTGGCAGGTAGGGCGGTGGGATATCGCGGGTAAACGTAACCCCGTTCCAAGTTGACGTTGGCTCGTCGCTTGCTTCGTGCTTGGTATGGTTGCTTGTTGGTGTTCTCCAGAGCTGCTACTGTGATGGTTGCGCACGGACGATCGACTGCACATAGTTCCCTGTCGTCCAGCAATAAAGGCCTGGCGGTTATGTGAGTGCACTCGTGCAGAAGAGTTTTCACTTTTTAAGGTACAGTAGTAACTTGCTGTTGTCCGCTGCAAAGTCTGTACGTGGCAGTATGGTGTGTGTGCTTGTGTGCGTGTTCTTGCGTGTGTTGTTGTGTTCTTTCCACCCGTCGACATCCTTTCCACCCAGTGCCCCTGTCGGTTCTTCATCCTATTAATAGAGAGAAGCAAGCGGTGTGGTCACAAACTACGAGACAGACACTGTTGTACGATATATACCGTATATAACGGAAGATAACACACCCCCTCAGACGATTTTCAACGCTGATTTTCTCGACAATGGGGAGAGCGAACACGCTGAGCGATGCTTCTATCGAAAGATATCGAGGAGATCTTCCCAAAGACACCCTTTTGGTTGTGCGTGCCCCCCTGGTTGTGGAGAAAATCGGCGTTGAAAATCGTCCGAGGGGGTGTGTTATCTTCCGTGTTATACGGTATGTACATCGCTGCTGTATACTACCCAAAGTACTTGGTACCTGGTACCTGGTTTACAAGGTTCCCCTTCGGGATGGGGTTGACTTGACATCCTGGGGGCGTCGCAAGTCCAAACGGGGGAACACAGGCATTCCAATGATATGTACCTGGTTCAGGTTTGAGCCACAACCGTAGTATGATACTGTTTTTGCTCCTGCTGCTGCTGTATGCTTCGTAAACCTGGTATATATGAGGTCCGACAAAATGTCTTTACCTGTTGCATTGGACGTGTTGCTGATGTTGTCGTGGTTCGATCTGCTGCTGCTGTGCACCAGCCACACACACATGACACACAGGCACAAGCGCGGGAGCTTGGAGCACGGCTGCCGTTGTACCGCTGCTGCTGTACTGCTGCTAAAGCAGCTGCACTGCTGTATACTGATGTTGTGGCTGCGAGGCTGAGCGGTTGTTTTTGCAAACAGAACAAAAACACCGCTCTTCTTGATCGTTTTGCGTGCCGATGACAGCAAACACTCCACCCACACATACAGAAGCGCACACACATACACACACAGAAGCACCGCCCGTGGCTGTCACAAAATAGTGTCGTTGCTGCTGCTGCTGCTGCTGCTGCGTAGCAGAAAACCGTTTCTGTATCGATGTGTGCGGGTTTTTGTGTTCTTTACATTAAACCGATCTTTCGACCCCATCTACATCCAGCACAACCAGTGTCCATGCCGACGCCTCCTCCTAGAGAACGAGCTCTTTCTGTCGTCACAAACGACAAAACAGAGATATCATACAAATTGCAAATACGGCCAGGTGATTGGCCATGCAATGCCGGTAGTTGACATTGAACACAGGCTATCGGAGCAATTAGTGCCAACAAAGTGTTCGGGACGGAGAATTCCCGGATTTTTTTATTCCCTCTTAAATGACCGGGAAGGCAAAATGTAGTTCGCACTTCGAAATCGTTGTAGTAGTTCGGAAAAATCTCGCTTGATGCGAAAGCGGCGCAGCCGCGGTTCTGTCCAGTTTGGCCTGTTTTGTCTGCGGGTTGAGGTTAGCGTTAGGGCTATAAGGTTAGGGGTAGGGGTTGGGTTGGATCTGCGCCCCCCGTACCTTGACCCCACGAGGAAGTGCTTTCTAGCTCGTACAGTCGTGCAACAATGAACAGCCCGACCCTTGGGAGATCCGCCCGGACACGTTGTTATAGGGACCCATCGGAGTCTTGATCGTACCATTGCTACATCATGACATATTTACCCCAAGAACTTCGCTTTTCGTCCGATTTTAGTGGACTGCCAAAAGTAATGTGCTTTCCTTGAGTCATCGAGTATTAATATACCTGGTACCTGCTATACGTCGACGGCTGATGTTATACCTTTTTCATAATTAGTACCAGGTACTACTCTAAGATGGTAGAGCTGTCGCTGTCGCTGGGAGCTCGCGCAGCAAGATATATATGTGTCTCTGTCGTCAACTGTCGTCAATTGTCGTTAACTGGTATGCGTTGGTTGATCTGGATACTCGTATGTATGAACATCGGTCGGCGGTCGTGGAGCCTCTGTCGCAGAGCCCGGCCTCGGCCAGCTCTAAAAGGGCCCCTATTGTTTAGCGCGGAGTAAGTCAGAAACTCGCATAGTCATGGTAGGCGCGAACTACCTTGCGCACAATATCGCGTGGGAGACGCTGATCTCGGGGATGCTGATAAGTTGTCCCGATGACCGTGTCGTCGTTACGCCCATACCTAGTATTGTGCTTATTTTCGCCTTCAACACGCCTCGTGGTTATATAAGCATTTAACACGCCGTAAACGTGTTTCTGCTACTGCTGCTGCTGTTGCTGCTGCTGCTGTTGCTGCTTCTGCTTCTGCTGCTGTTGCTGCTGCTACTCCTGTTGTTGTTGCTGCTGGTACTGCTACTGCTGTTGCTGTTGCTGTTGCTGTTGCTGCTGTTGCTGCTGCTGTCGCTGCTCTAGGTGGGGTTCGCACGCTCAATCGGAATATACGATGGCATGCTTGTGACGTCGGTTGGTCAGCAAGGCAGCTCGCTGGAAGCGGTCTACACCGTTCCCGAAAATATGTGCCTGCCAAGAGAAAACTCCGGCGGGGGGTTCCTCTCGTGCGGCGCGACTACCGCTATCTTTGACGAGGTAAGAACATATTCGTTTCAACAAACTACCTGTTGAGCTACTTTAGTCACGTGACTTTTTATGGTCTAGTGGGTCGTGCTAAATACACCAACACAATAACCTCGCAAGCGCTGTCGCATTGATCCCTCTATATAACAAACATAGTAGCACACCAAGTGCTCTGTAGCGCCCCCACGAAATGGTGAGATGCCGACTACTGTGAATCGTCCCGGAAGTTGCCAGCGCTGTATAGCCCATGGCCCAGCTTCGACACAATGGTTGAAACGTACCGATTGGGGAAGTTTCTCAGAACAAAGTGGTAGTGAGGAGCTAGTGTGGGCTATCAACCGTTTCGTCGAAGCTACGCCAAGTTGTAGACACGACTCGAAGTTGCGGGGGCTGTCCCAGATGGTTACGTTTTACCTTGGTTTTTGATTGTTGAGATCTACCAGGTATGGCACTACTACGGCCGTGGTTGCCCCATGTGTGAACGTCATGACTGATATGCTACGGGTCACGCTTCGCGTGCTTCGGTTTGCCCCCCCTCACTATCTAATATGACCCCATCATGGTCTCTTTGCGTCTGCGCCAAGTTAGTGAGGGATAACGCTAGCCTACTCGACCATAGGAACTTGCCTAAACGACAGACATAACCAATGAATGGACTGGTTGTCAACTTGGAGTAGCACCATTTTTCATTCCGAAGATGGCGCTTGAAAGAGCCCCCTTCGTCTCTTGCTTTATCGTTCGCCGCGGCGTCTCCTTGAGGTGAAGTCGGGGCCGTAGTTCAACCTTATATGACAGGCGTAAGAACCGTAATTGGCCTAAGAAACCGCCCTGGGTGGTAACTATTCAGCCACCCGGGTGGTAATTACTTTTCCACTTCGAGTGATCATTATTTCGCAAGGGTGATACTTATTTAAACACCCCAGGTGATAGTTATTTATTTAGTGGTTTGCTTTTTTTATCACCCGGGGTGGCTTCCTTTGGCGGGGTAGTATTTTAGAGAAGGGTGGTATGTTACGCCAAATATTGTGACCCCTCCCCTGTGCTCTTGGTGTTGTTTTTTTCCCATTACCTCGTCGCCAAAGTGATTGGGAGGATACCTCAGCAACATAAAATAAACCGAACAAACATGCTAACACATAACGCGCTATGACATGTTCCCTCGGGCTGCATTGACAGGTCAGCACGTTAGCCATGGTACTCGCCGATAGGACATACCGCCCGGGTGTTAGCATATCTCTCAGCTGCCAGATGTTCCACCCCGTCAGGCCGGGGGAAAGGTAGGGGCAGAGGTCAGAGCACCGCGTGTTTCCTTGCACGGGGGCTGGAGGCGTCAGCTTTTGGCGGTTTTGTTTTGCTGGTTGTTGTCGACCTTTTTTTTGTGGTCGTTGTTTATTTTTCTCCTGACCCCGAAGGGACTTAACTTCCCGTGAGGTGGCATCCAACAGAACATCCATAAAAAATGACTGCCGCATGGTTACCAGAAAAGCAGCAACGAGGACTATCCGTAACAACGCTGGAACACAGTGAAATACAATCACCGCCAACGCGGTAGTTTAATGCAGTTAGGAGCTTCATCTAGTAGGAGCATCTGTCACGTTCCCCACACTTCTCCTCTTTCCTCCCTTTCTAGAAGTATTTGCATGCAAGTGCAGTTTGTTTGCTTGGGACGTGGGGTATGAAGTCCAACAGAAAAGTAATCCAAGAGAACTGGCGCATGATTTATTTATAGTAGCCTCGCCGTATGTAGGATTCCGTTGCCATCTTTGCGTTCAGCTGCAGTTTGTTTGGAGCATGGGGAACGTGGATGCGCACGTGATAGATCAACTCGTCAGACTCGTGAGTGGCGTACTTTCTTCAGGTCACTCGGTGGGGATTTCGGGATCAATTTCATTCCTTTTTTTTGTTACATCGTCTCCCTTGCATGTGGAAATGAAGTAGCAATGATTTTGCCCGTTGACTTTGGAATTAATATTTTTCACAGCTCATACCCCTCGTGCTTAGGTAGTATATATAGTGCAAGCTTGTCTCCCGCCCTCTACTGATGACTGTTTCAACTGATGGTCGCTTGGTGCGATGTTTTTCTGTTCTCCAACCCCCACTGTTCAGGGTAACGTTCAAGTCCCGAGGGCTCAAGATGGGCGCACGCCTGGGGTAAGTCGAAAACAGCGCCATCACGTAGTCACCGATATCGGCGACCATAGCAGGGGGGAGGGGGCACGGGGGGGTGTAGTCATATCATGCATGGCTGCATTTATAGACCCCCACATCTCTACAATGCCGGGACGGTGCAGGGTTTTCACCGACCAGGCAGACATCGCGTGGG